>CAIGRK010177424.1:0-11758 GCA_903798315.1 Fraxinus greggii | reverse complement strand
TCCGAAGTTGTGGACGTGATTTGTCGTTTTAGTTTTGTTGACTTATGATTTGGATTGTTGAAAATAAATGCTTTTTTTTTATTTCTTATGATTTGAGATTAATTTTAGTTTAGATTAGATATTGGGTTAAAACGTGTGTTGTGGACTTATAAAATCATCAGCCAATAATGATAAACTTAATTTATTTTATGGACCTGTTTGGGTCAGATTTTAATCTAAATCAAAGTCAAACAATCAATATCAACCACATCTTTCATGGGTCCCACATCTTTTCAATCACACATTTCAAAAACTCATATCACAATCTACTTAAAATCTGATTTTAATGTACAACAAACACTCTCTTATATGATTATTTCAATGTACTTGCTGTAATTTGTATTGCTAAATTGGTATTTTTTTCTAAAATGTAAAAACTTTAAAATTTGTAATTAATAAAATTAATTTTTTAATTAAAAAATTAAAAAACGGTTCCGTTCGGTTTTATGCTATTTTTGAAAATTGAAACCTAAACCAAATCATGTTGAGAAAGTTTGGTTCGGTTTGAGGGAAAAAAATCGCAGGTCCACGTGGACTCGAACCAACGGTTTCTAACTAACGTTTTCAGTTCGATTTGCAGTTTCATAATTTTTTTTGTGTAACCCTAGTTATTGGTGACACTATTGAGTAACTTGTTATAATTCACTCTATCTGCGTATGCAAGTGAGCCAACATCCTCCCTCTCTTTACTTGCGGAGCTATCAGGAGGAGAGAGAGCGTTAAGATAATGTTACAAAAATTGGATCAACTTGTTAGTTTCTTTAGAAAAATAAAAATTTATTTTGGAAATTAATTTGTGTATAAGTTAGAAATTTTATATATAGCCCCTATTGGGACCACTCTTTAAAATACAACTTTTTTCAAAATTATTTCCAATTAAGCCCCTTTTTGTCTACTATTATTTTAAACTCTTTTTTTTTTCCTTTTGTTTTTAAACTCATTTTCTATCATAGATTTTCACAATAAAATATTTTGCTCGTAAACTCAATTTTTTTCTACTTTTTGATTACATATTCTCCAAAAATTCACTATTCTAAAACTCATTTTTATAGACAAATAGAAGTTTCAATAAAATAATTTTACACGTAAACTTAAAATATATATATTTTTTACTTTATAATTATATCTTCTTTAAAAATATAACTTTTTACAAAATTTAATTTTAAAAAAACGTGACTCGAATGGGGGCATAACATTAGAGACAAACATTTGAAATTTGATTTGAAAGAAAGGTTAAGATAAACAAATCAAAATGTGGTTAATATTTAGGATTAGATTAGTTGTACACACTTGATTTACACTCTATATGTTGTCAAAATTTGTGTCATTAATTGTTTAAAATGTTATTAAAATCAATGTATAAAAAGATGTCACCACACAATAATGTCAACAAAGACGTACATATAACATGATTGGTCTCCAATCTACACACTTTGTTAAAATCCTTTTGTTAATGTATGTTTCTTGACAACAGGTCCCGAACTTATTTGTTTTAGAGAAAAAATGAAATCCGTGGCCAAAAGGGACGTGTTTTGAAAGAAAACAAATAGGTTGGGGACCATGTTATAAATAAACATACATTAGTGATGATAATGCAACAAATTTATATTGAGGACCAACAGTGCAATAGATAAAGTAGAGAAGCAGAGAAGGCCACGTACACACAATATGAACTTTACAAAATAAACTCCAATGAAAAAAAAATTGCATACACATTGTGCTTTAATCAATGAAATGAATTTAATCACACTTTACTTTTATTAGCATAGATTTTTTTTTTTTAAATTCTTAATTAATGATTTCATTCATTTTTGCACTTTCTTTTGACAATAAGTTAGAAAAACAAGTCAATAATGAAAACTATATTCGATTAGACTTCACTATTTATTGTATTAATCTAACGAATAAATGTCCGTAAACATCTTTCAAATTGAAGAAAAAATTTTGTTAGAACTTAGATAATGGAGATTCACACGATCTCGTATGATCCTTAAGATCTCGATATAATCGAGTTGCGATAATTTAGTTGTAATTTCTTTTAGTTGTTTTATCATTCTGAGATCATGAAAATGTAATATCAAATATTTCAAATAACGATTTTAACAATATTTGTGGTGACCACGCTTACTGATAGTGTGTGATGAATGGCATATTAGAAAAGATTCTTTGTGGTCTCACTCTCAACTTAATTGTCCTCGTTCACCCTATGAATGATTGCACACTCAAGTGGAATGACTTTGAATTACAACCTAAGAACATGTCCCTTCCCAACCCAAACAACTCCACACAATTTTATCAAATTGGACTTTTGTGTGAGATTGAACTACAAACTTTTATATTTAAACATTTATTTTTTTTCCAAATATTGATTTTATTTATTAATCAAAAAAGGTATATTTAAGTGATCTTTTATTGTAAACGTTGTCGTCTCATTTGTATGAACCCAACATAATAATGTATGGCGTATAAAGTCTAATTCTTTTAAAACGGATCGAAGTGAAACTTTAGCAATGAAAGGGAAATAATAAACTTGTATACTCTCTAACTTTTCTCCAATCACAATGCAGTGATAGGTTTCTAGGTTCTTTCCTAAAAGTATACCACAAAATACTTGAAATAATGGAATATGACGCTGTAGCCAGAGAAGGAAATTGTTTAAATTTAAATTCATGATATTATAAGAAGATGACAAATCAGCCCATCCCTTCAACCTTACCTGTGGTCCTCTACCATTAATGCATTGATACCCCATTCTTATCCTACACTCCTTTTCTTCTTTTCCACTTATCCTGTGCACCATTCTATTCATTTCTCTAAGCTTAAAAGAACAACCAACTCCATTGACACTTGCTGCAGTTTTGGCGTTGTGTTTTCCAGATTCAAACATGGCGACTTCGTGTTCTTCAGTGGTATGGAGCAGAGAAGAAGAGAAAGCTTTTGAAAATTCCATTGCAATGCACTGGATAGAGGACTCCAAGAATCAATGGGATAAGATTTCCTCGATGGTTCCGAGCAAAAGCATTGGAGAGTTGAAGCATCATTATCAACTTCTCGTCGAAGATGTAAATGCAATCGAAGCTGGACATGTTCCATTACCCAATTATATTGGAGAGGAAACATCTTCATCAACCAAGGATCATCATCAAGGGTTGCGTCCAGGTACATGTTCCATTGGACAATCCAGTTGTGGGTTTTCAGGACTAGGCCACGACTCTACTGGCATGAATCAGGCATGTAAAGGAGTATCCAGGGCAGACCAAGAGCGCCGAAAAGGAATTCCTTGGACAGAAGAAGAGCATAGGTATGAGCGACTAGTAGTGAGACTTCATTAATGAAGAAACATTCTACTTTCGAGTCTAAAGTTTTATAAGTATGCATGCTGAAAGTGACCTGTTCATTCTTACCAGGTTATTTTTGCTTGGTCTGGACAAGTTTGGGAAAGGGGATTGGAGAAGCATTTCGAGAAACTTCGTAATATCCAGAACCCCCACACAAGTTGCAAGCCACGCCCAGAAGTACTTCATTCGACTCAATTCCATGAACAGGGACAGAAGGAGATCCAGCATCCATGACATCACTAGTGTGAATGGTGATGTGGCATCTCATCAGGCACCGATTACAGGACAACAGATGAACCCCAATCCGACCAATGCAGCGGCACTTTCTCCTGCAATTAAGCACAGGAACCAATCAAACATGCAATGTTTAGGAATGTACGGTGTAGGGCATCCAATTGCTGCTGCTCCTGGTCACATTGCATCTGCAGTTGGCACTCCTGTTATGATTCCTCCAGGACATCATCAACACCCTTACGTTGTTCCAATGGCGTACCACATGCCGCCACCACCACCACCACCACCCATGCATCAATAACAAGTACCCATATCAATGCCCATCACAGGAAGCTGAATCTCTGGACCCTGCTTCTAAAGTCCGAGTGCTTGTTGGCCTCCAGTGATAATGGTTTCTAGAAGCTCATCCTACACTGACATTAGAGCGTGTTACCAACACAATTGTAATAACATTTTTCAACTCTATACATACCGGATTAAAATTTTTGACACAAATAATTCTTGGAACATAATAATGCAGGGATAGGAAGTTTTATTTTTCTGTTCCTAAATGTTGATGTCAGAAGGATCAAATAAGAATGACAATCTTTTCATTAAAACAATTGGACACCAAAAGAAACAGTTTCTACGTTTTGTGTCATCAAACTGAAAGAAAACATCAACCGAGTTAGAAATTTTCATACTTTACAACTCTCCAACTTAAAGCTGAAAATGGAGAACCATATTAAGATCAACAATTTTTCAATTCTCAAGAACTAGCAGTGCAGATGCGCTACTGTATGGTAGCATTGCCCTTTGGATTCTGAATTCAAAACTTAATTGAGAAACAACAAAAAAACCTCCTGACTATGAATGAATGTCTTGAAGATTAGAAGGTCTATTGATCAAGAGATAATAGCGCATTCAATGACTGAAAGAACATATTGATGCCATTCTGAAGAACTATCAGCAGAATATAAGACTTTTAATCTTTCAATTGAGTTGAACACAGAACCCTACTCAGTTGAAGACATTGAGTTACTATTGTTAGCTCAATAAGCAGAGAGTAGAAAAGAAACAAAAGGAAATGGACTTTTCACTTCCAACCCCAGCCAAAATGCTCATATTTCGGGCCAGAACTCACAGCAGGAAAGGAGAAATTCCATGGTGTCGATTCAAACTTCAACTCAAATTTGGCGGTCAGAATGTTTTGGGAGGAAAATTTTTCGGTGAAAGGAATAACGTTCAGAATAATACAAGAGGAATTCTTGCTTTTGGTAACAGAGGAGGAAGAGGTTGTGGAGGCCAATTTTTCACATTAAGAGGTTCTTCGTCTAAAAACAGACCTCAATGTCAACATTGTTAAAGAATAGGCTGTGTAGTACTGAACTGCTACAACATTTTGATGTCAATTTTAACATCAACATAGCAACTCTCAATTCTAAAATCCAGAGAGCGGGAGGTGGGGAGTGGTCAAGTGACAGAAATGCTTGCCCCTCAACTTGTCAATGGTACAACAGGTATTCTGAATCAGGAGACTCACCATGTCAATGCTGATGCTGCAAAGTAGATGGGAAAGACAAAATACTATAGAATAGACCACATTCAGGTTCACATAGGCAATGATAAGAGTCTATCAATTAAACATATTGGTGTCATTTTGTCTTCTTTTCTCCTTACACATCCAAAAGTCTTTAGCTTAAACATCTTCTAACATTCCGACTATAACCAAAATTCTCATGTCTCTCAAAATAACAACGTCCTCTTTGAGTTTCACATGCATTCCATTATTTTTTTTTTTTATCACAGAACATCTTTTCAAAACTGTACTACTGGAAGGGAAGCTGAAAAATCAACTCTAAATCTGATCACTCCCAACTTGCTCTCACAACCAACTGCAGCAACAATCATCCCATATAATACCACAAAATATTTTATAGTCGTTAATTATGAAAATTAGGACCTTAGTGCAAGATGATGAAAGTTAAGGAATAAAATTGCATACCAGCCAATAGTTGAGGGACTACAAGTACAATTTCCTGACTATATATATGATATGAATATTTATAGGTATGTATGTGTATGTAATATGAATATGATATATATAGTATTAGTATATATATGGAAATATTGGATGGAATTAAGTAAATTTCCTTCTTATATATGAAAAATAAGTTAGGAAGATTCGTTCCTAAATAAGTCAACTACCATGCATGTGTGAATATATAATTATATATAATTACGATTGATTAAGTTAAATTATAATATTATTATAATTATGTCCGTTTATATATGTATAATTATATATAATTATGACTGATTGATTTAAATTATATGATTATTATAATTACGTACATTTATATATGTATATAATTATATACAATTATGATTGATTGATTTAAATTATGCGATTACTATAATTACGTATGTCTATATGTATATAATTATTTATAATTATGATTGGTTGATTTAAATTATACGATTACTATAATTACGTACATCTATATATGTATATAATTATATACAATTATAATTAATTGATTTAAACTATGTGACTACTATAATTATGACTAATTGATTTGAATTATAGAATTATTATAATTACGCGTAGCTGTGATTATGATTGATTGTGAAAATTAAGTAAATTTCCTTATGTGTGAAAGGTAATTTAGGATGATTCCTTCCTAAATAAGTAAACTATCATATATGCATGAATATTATAGATATAATTATATATATTTATGATTGATAAATTTAATTGTATGATTATTACAATTATGTGCATCTATATATGTATAATTATATATAATTATGGTTAATTAAGTTAAATTATAATATTACTATAGTTACATGCGTCTATGTATGCATAATTATATGTAATTATGACTGATTGAATTAAATTATATGATTACCATAATTACGTACATCTACATGTTTATGTGTGTATAACTATGATTGTCTCACACTACACACAGAGTTCATAAAAAATTGTTTCAGATCAAGTTCTTTCATACGTGTTTTAGGAAATCATCTTCAAATTTGCGAGGTAAGTGTATTCATACGTTGTATGTTAAATCATTTTTTTATACTTTAAAATAGAAAATTCAATTTATAAATATGATATGGGTCCTATATGTTTAAGTTCAATGGACCAGGGTCTAGTAACGCTACGCGCATGAATTATAGCAATGAAATATGATTCTAAATTCCCTTATGTTATGATTATGTACGGGAATTATGGCAACCTTAATTCGATTTCTAATTCTCGTGTCTCCTTATGTATGTTAAGAATTCCTAAATTTTAAATATAAATTACGATTTATGTGGCTCACTTATTGGGATTTTATCTCAATATTTATGATTTCCCCCCTTTAGGTAATTGAGGTTCGAGACATTGGAGTTTGGAACTGGCTACTGGTGGTATAATAAAGAGGAGATAATTTATGAATTTAAAAAAAAAAATTATAATTAAGAAAGTGCTTTATTTTTATTGTAACTTTGGGGATAATTATCATTTATGAAAGTTCTATTTTTATGATAGATGTAACGGCTCAAAGGGTAAGTTTTGGGTCGTTACATCCCAGTTGTCCACCTCAGAAGTCAAAATTCTCATGACAACACTCTTGCTACATATGTACTTGTATTTCCTAGTTCAGTGTTTGTACCCTCTAGTTCTTGCTTAGTGCTCAAGTCTATGGCATGATATGCTTGGCCATTCTTTTGAGAAAATTGTAATTGCAAGTTTTGGATTGCAACAATTCTATAAAACTTCTAGTTCTTTCTGTTCTGCATGTTGTTTTAGTAAAATTCATGAACTTTTTTTCAAATGAAGCCAATTGCCACCAATACACACGAGATGATAACAGGGTAAAGAATGGAATTCACCAACTAAAAGTCTGCAGCACTGGAACCTAGTTCACTGAAAATGCTCTCTAACAAGAGCGTTGGGAAGGTGGTATGACAAAAGGATTATCAGCCCTAATGACATGAAGAATAAGACAATTCACTGGTACCATTACCAGAAATGAGAAAAGCAATTGGCTGCAAGTGGGTATTCAAAATCAAAGAAAAATTTGATGGGGGCAGTGGAGAAGTACAAAGCTGGGTTGGATGCACAAGGATACAAACGAGTTCGTGACTTGGATTTCAATGATGTTCTGAGTTCTGTATTTAAGCAACCTTAAAACTATTAGTGACTATTAGGGTGATGTTAACTATTACAACAAGAAAATGAGTCTTAGACAGTTGGATATTACAAAAGTATTCCTAGATGGTGACCTACATGAAGAGGTGTCCATGGAACAAACCTCCTAGATTTACAGACCCCAAGCACTGCAAGTTACTGAAGCCACTCTATTCAGTAAAACAAGCATCTATAGATTGGTTAGAAAACTAGGCACTGCCTTCTTGGGTTTTTGATTTACCTTAGTCAAATCAAATCATTCTTTGTTTGTTAAATTTACAGTTGTTCATGCTCATATGCCTTGGTTTATGTAAATTACATACTAGTAAAAGCAAGAATGAAGTAGTAACGTCTGATTGGTCAACTTAATAAAAGCCATGTCCTGAAGGATCTTTGGTGAATACACTGGAAATACAAGTAAACCATAAAACTTAAGGGCTCCTCTCTTTCAAACTTAGTATATAAAGGACCTACTTTGCAAAGCCAAAATGCAATTTGCCAAAAGCAGCAGCACAGCAATAATTAGTGGTCTAGACTCTCTATCAATAGAAACGATCCCGTAGAGAGTGCTCAAGTATGGTGGATATCTTGCAATATGCAACCATCACCAGGCTAGATCTCTCCTATAGTGTGAATAGAATATGTCAGTTCATGCAAAACCAACTAGAATACCACTCGATCAGTCAAAACTAAGGTATTTTGGAGGGATACTAAACCATGGCAAGAATCTGAGAAAATTCCAACTTAGTAGGGTTCTCTTATGCCAATTGAGCTTCTCATCGAGATGGTAGAAGATCCACAACAGTGTATTTCTTGGTTCATACTTGATATATTAATATTCTGTAAAGCAACATACAGGTCATCCACTGAAGCTAAGATAAGATTATTGCCAGCATAGTAAAAAAACTAATCAGGCTGGCATCTTTACTTAAAGAACTAAAAATAAAGATGAGTAAAGTGCTTATGATTAGGTGTGATAAAATGTATGCAATACCAATTTCTAGAGATTCGTCTTTGAAAGAAGTTAGAAAACCTCCTCTCCTATCGATAATAATTACAGGCTTCAGGCATTAGAATATTAGGCTAGTGCAAGTAATTGACGGGAAAAAAGTGAATATAGATGAGCTTTAAATGGGGACACAAGTTTCTTTGAAGCTGCTTGATAGGCCAAAGTACCCTATAATTGAATCCACGAGTATCTAAGATGTAGATATATATTTGATATTCTTAATTTTTTTAGGTAATAAGTATATTTTGTAATTTCCATTCTAGCAAATCTGTATTTGTTTCCATTCTAGCAAATCTGTATTTTTAAATTGTAGCAATTTGACAGCAAAGCTGATATTCCTTCGAATGATAGAACTAGAGATGCCTATGAACCAAAGCCATCCCAGGCTGCTTCATTGTAGTTATACACCAGAAATGATCGCTGAAGTTGAAGTAAAACAGATACTTTCTGAGATAAAAGAAGCCAATGGAACAGGGTACAAGGTTGCATTGCAAAATCAGGAGGGGTTGAAGTAATTTACTTTGTTCAAGTATGGGAACAAGAGATAAATCTCTCATAATTATACCATTGTTGGATTTTGTGTTGCTGAAAATACAATTTAGGAGCCAAATATTCTAATTTTTCATCAATGTCTTGAAAAAACAAAGGCTAAATTGGCCTGTAGAATATATCAGAAAGTCATGGATGCAAGTTGAATGATTGCAAATTTTCAATCTTCAAAGCTGGGAACTAAAGGTTGAGTTTCTCAACTAGGAAAATCTAAATAAATATTATGTAGGAGGATATAAGCTTCTCTCAACTTCATTGATAGCCAAAGACAACCTTCAATTTAATCGAATAAAAAAGTAATCATTAGACATAATTTGAAACTTTTTAAGTTTGGTAATCATTGAACTTAATGTACCCAACTTAAATATACATGGTAACAGCTATTACAAATAGGAGAAACCGAGAATCCTGCCCCACACCAACCACAACCGCCCAAAAAAAAAAAAAAATAATAATAATAATAAAATTCCAATGGCAACAAATCCATGAGAAACACATCACAGTAAGGGTACAGGATATAAATGTGTTTACAATATGAGAAACCAAAATTAAATCCACAAAATTTGACCACTCAACTCTTTACCACCTCCAATATTTCCAGTCTATGTTGTGTTTCCTCGAGTAGTTTCATGGAGGAGCAACTAGCAGAATCAACAATTGTCCACATAATAAATAAATCAACGGAAAATGCACAAGTAGAATCCATTAGACGTGCAGTTAATGAAGAAACAGACAACACCTACAAGATAAACCTTATTCCATCAAATTTTAGCTGGTAACATGAATCCTTTTCCGCAACTCCATTCAATTCATTGCTAAATCTACCAAAAGATGTCACAAATTCAGAAACATAAATTGCTAAAAACAGAAAAAAATCAGTTTAGAGCGAACACTTCAATAGAGCATGTTTCACTTGTGTTGTAACCAAAAGATGCAAGCATTTAGATGAATGCCACTTTTCATTCAATACTCATTCATGAACGAGTAATTCAAGTATTTTCAATTACAGACATGGAATCAAATAGGAAAATAATCAAATAGATGGAGATCAATATAACTTTAGGCATGGAAAAGTAATAGCCATGATCAAATACAAGATTACTGACGAATGAATCTTACCTTAATCACAAATTTCATGGCTCTCAGCTCAGATCGCCAAATCTCCGAGAAAATTAAAAGCAATATGTTAATAAAATCGGGGTGACCCCACGTTGAACTTCAACTCACACTATTGGATTGTTTTGAGGCGGGGAAGAAGGGAAATGGCCTAGGGTCGCAATTGGACAACCTATCATACAAATTTCAAGGGTCAAAAGGCCTATTTCACATAGAAATATTTAAAATTACTAAAATAAGCTAAAGTGAAAATCACGAATATTCTCCCAATTATAAAAATTCAATTCAAATTGAAAACAAATCAATGATTCTTTCATTCTTCATTTTCATCGAAATCTTTCATCCAACAATAATTATCGCGTGAACAGTTATTAAAAGCCAACATTTTGAATCAATAAGAATATTTGTACTCTTTTGTGTTTCATTTTTTGGGATTTTAATAGGTTATGTAGTTGTTAAATGCTAGTCTGACTTATTTTAACATGTTTAGATTATGGGTACGATTTAATTACAGATTCGTGAATATTTTTCGGTAAATATATGAGAAAGAACATAGTATGTGCATTGTTATACAGATGGTTTATTAGAGAAAATTACCTAAAAATTTACCTTTTAATTATACATTTCAAATATAATATCTTAAAACTTTTCTTTTCACAAATCAGGTGTTAATTCATCTTTTAAATATTAATAATGCTATTATAAAATTAATATTTAATCAACATATTCAACCCCACCCACCCTCATTTCGTTCGAAACCCAATTTCATTTCTAACCCTATCTTCTCTCTTCCCTCTCTCTCTCTCTCTCTCTCTCTATATATATATATATATATATATCACCCTCTCCACACAACCCACCCCTTCTCTATATTTCGGTGTCGAGCTGTCCGTGAAGCCGCGATTGAGTACTAGCCACCACCGCCAAAGGTCGCTCCCGCTGGAGCCACACGATTCTTACACTTTGACTCAAGCTAAATTCACATTCTCGATCAATTGGTTCACAGTTGCCGAAAAGAGACTTTACCGATGATTTTAGAGGAGTTTACTGATTATATAGCCGCACTTGAAATGCGTGTCCAAGCCATGTGCCCTTGACGGAGTTGCTTTATGTTTCCAGTGTGGTTGCAGCTTCAGGTGGTCCGATTAATCAGCCTGACTCGAGCCGATTTTGGTGGTGGTTTCTTACTGAAGGTGGAGGAGGTGAGAATTTAGGTCTTGGGGTGGGGACGAGACTGGTGGTGGAGGTGAGTAGGGTGGTGGTGGAGGTGATTACATTTGTGGTGGTGGGGGAAAAAATCGGTGGTGAAGG
>CAIGRK010177343.1:0-10635 GCA_903798315.1 Fraxinus greggii | reverse complement strand
AAAGTAGGGTTTCATGTAATTACCACTTATTAATTTCATTCTTAGCCCAAATTCTATGCTTTTTTTTTTCAAGTTTTTATCTTTCTCTTTCCAATTTTGCACTTTCATTCGGTAACCACTGAGTCACGACACCAAATCATTTGATAAATTTAAAATCTACATCTACATGGCCAAATTTTATTGGACAACTCGTTTTAGTATTAGTATCTACTTTTTGGTATTTGTATACATTTGTGAATTAATCTTATTGGATAACTTATTATTTATATGTTTTAAATTAGACTGTGTTAATTTGTAAAAATTAAGAATGAACATGTTATTAGTTGTATTTATATAGTATTGTTGTCAATCTTAAAAAAATTTAATTATGGTACAGAACTGAACCGAACTGAACGGAACCGAACCTGAACGATTCCATAATTATATTTGGACCCGATGGTTCCATTTATTAAATACCCAAAAATTTTGGTTCGGTTTGGTTCTGAAGAGAACCGAACCGAATCGGATCATGTCCAGCCCTACGAGGAATCATTGTTCGAATTCGTGTAGCGAAGAAGTGATTTTTATCTCGTCTATTATAATTAAACTCGGTGATATCTTTTAACCTTTATTTTGTTATTTTGACATTATAAATGGTTAAATATTTTTTTTACATTAGGATGAAGATGTAGCCTTATTTTAAATATTTCTTTAATTTCAAAATTTCATACTATTTAGTTAAATATTTTAAACATTATTAATGGCTAAATATTTGTTTAATTTCAAATTTTTGGATAACTTGCCTTTGTTAGAACATGTTCATGGATTGCAAACTATTGTCAATAATATAAAGGCTATGAAGATTGATCTTCGTGAAACCTTTCAAGTTGGTGCAATCATTGCAAAATTGTCATCTTCATTAAAGGGTCATATTAAGAAAATTTTTCACAATTCCCAAAATTATTATTTGGAAGAGATTCAAAAGCATCTTGGCATTGAGAAATAGTCGATGACATGAGATGAGAATGAACATTCTCATAAGGGCGCTTTCAAAACCCATGTCATGGATCAACCAAACAATTACAACAAGGATTCCAAGAAAAACAAATCCTCAAACCCCAACAAAGATAACAAGAACAAGAAAAAATACAAGTTTTTTTGTCGTGTGTGTAGCAAAACTCGGTCATACATTATGTTCGGGATTGCAGACATTGCAAACAACTAATGCAAGAAGTCGGAGTGAACTCCGTTGACAACATCGTTGCTACCGTGAGCATTATAAATTTGGTCAAAGGAAATATTCAAGGATAGTGGTATGACGCTTGTGCCACTATACATGTGTCCTATGATAGATCCATTTTCAAAATTCTATCAAGAGGTGGATGCATTCAAATGTGGAATGAAGTTCAATCAAATGTTGTTGGCAAAGGAAACATATACTTACAATTCAAATTAGGCAAGAATATCACGTTGATAAATATTTCACATGTACCGGATATGAATGGAAATCTTGCAAGTGGCGACTAGTTGGGACATGAGTCAGACAAACTTGTACTTTTCCTGAATGGTCAAAATTTTGTACTATTGACAATAATATCAATAAAATTAAAAATTTAAATTATGTTGTTGCGTTTACTTCTTTATGACATGATAGATTAGAACATATTGGCTTTCTTACTTTAAAAAGAATGATAAAAATCGAAATGATTTTATTTGAAAATATAGAACATAATAAATGTAAATTAGGTGTTAAGTTTAAAATGACCAAGAAACTTTTTAATAGTGTTGAAAGGATATCTAACTTATTAGATTTAATTCATTCAGACACATGTGATTTAAATGAAATTTTAACTAGATGAGATAATAGATACTTCATAACATTCATAGATGATCATTTTAGGTTTTGCTATATTTATTTGATGAAACATAAGGATGAAGCCTTTAGCATGTTTAATATATGCAAAGCCGAAGTAGAAAATCAATTAAATAGAAAAATAAAATTCTAGAAGTGATAAGGGTGGTTAATACTTCTCTAGTGAATTTAATAATTTTTGTGAACATCATAACATAATACATCAAATTAGTGCACCTAGAACACCCGAGCAAAATGGTTTGATTGATAGAAAGAATATGACACTAGTTAAAATGATAAATGCTATGCTATCATGTGCTATGTTGTCATCTAACTTATGGAGTGAAACTTTGTCAAGTGCGTGTTATATTGTTAATAGGATCTTCTAAAAGATTTAAGGTTTCTTCCTATAAATTGTGGGAAGAGAGAAAATCGAATATTAGTTATTTTAAAATGTGATAGTATCTTGCTTATTGTAAGAATGCGGATCCTCCTATAGGGATCAAATGTGTGTTTGAAGGATATGCTCAAAATAGTAAGGCATATCGTATATTAAACTTGGAACCCAATGTAATTATTGAATCTTGAGAAGTAGAGTTCATTGAGAATTTGTTACATCCAGATAATATTTCTTTAAGGAAATCTCAAGTGAAGATTTCTAGATCTGCAAGATCACAAATAGGAATACCTTTTCAGGATGTTGAAACAAGTGAACTTCACAGAAGCAAAAGAGCTCGAAAGGAGAAAGTGTTATGACATGATGAATTTGATTCTCAAATTATATCCTTCTATTTGGCTGAGGAAATAAGAAGAGTGTCATTAGAATTACTCCATATGTTCTTGAAGTGGAAGTCGATCCTAAAATTTATCAAGAAGTAATGTCATCTAGAGATAGCATTTTTTGAAAAAATGTTGTAAATGATGAAATTTATTCAATAATGTCAAACAATATTAGGAAATTAGTCGATTTACCACTTGGATCGAAACCTATGGGCTATAAGTGGGTATTTAGGTAGAAGTACAATGTGGACGGTACTCTTAATACTTTTAAAGTTAGGTTAGTGGCAAAAAGATATTAACAAGAAGAAGGAATAGATTACTTTAACACATATGCATCAGTTGCATGAATAACATCAATTAAATATTGTCGGTCCCAGATTTTTGATTCAAACTTTTTTGACTTAATTGATTTTAAACAAATCGTAATAAAAACAACAAGAGAATTTTTGGCCAAAGGCCCCGGAGGTTCAACGAACACTTCTACATTAGGATTTTGCTCAAATCCACTAACATAGCCCCAAAATCACAAGCAAAGGTATCAGTTATAAAAGAACACAAAGTGTTCAAAGTTTCCTCTTGTACTTGTATTCTAATATCCTACAAAAAAGATTAGAAACACTCACAAAGAGAGTATCACTGTTATTATTTAACAGACCTCAAATTCTATTCAAGAATTTACACAACAATCATCCAAAGGATGACCAATTTCAGAGAGAAGCATGAAGCAAACGAAGTGTCGAGAGAGAGAGAGAGAGAGAGGCTATTGTTTCATCATATCAACCAAAAAAGGCATACGAGTAGTAATTGTATCGATTAAGGCAAACCATTCATCCAACGGTGATCTATACACCACATGTCAATCATCCAGTTAAGTGCATGTATAATATCAAAGGTGTGTTTCCAAAATATGTTTTCAATCAATTCTGGAACCTTTACTATGGATTAGATATTGAGCCGGACATTTAATCACATAATCAAATAAGCCATCAACAATTCTTGGGCTCAAATTATAGCAGCCCAATAGTACTTTACAATCTCCACCTTGCTGCAATTTGAGGCCATGGCTAAATGGATTCAAGTAAAAAAAAAAACCTATTAACTTCATTTGTTATTAATACCCACTCACAAAGAAAAAAATTAGTAAACTTCAAGATTTAATAATCTCAGTCAATGAATTTACCAAGTGCATTACCTTTGTACCTACATCAGTAGGATTTACTTTAGCAGGGATTTTGATCAACTTAATATCACATTTTTCAATTATATCTCTAATGAAATGAAACTTAATATTAATATGCTTAGTTCTATTATGAAAAATTGAATTTTTATTAGAAAAATGGCACTTTAATTATCAGAATGTTGCTCCACCTGATCCTCCATAAGTTCTAACGCGTTCAATAAACCTTTCAGCTATAGACCTTCTTTTACTACCTCAGTGACAGCTATATATTCAACCTCAATTGAGGACAAAGTAACCAATTTCTGAAGTTGTGATTTCTCGCTAATACACATATTATTTATCACATAAAATATGCAGTTGTGGACTTCCTATTATCTAAATTACCAACAAAATTAGAGTCTACGTATCCTTTTAATTTAAAACAATTTTTCTCTGTTCTAAACATAAGTCCTAAATGCTGTATACTTTTGAAGTACTTGAACAAATTTTTCATTGCTTCCCAATAAAATTCATCCGGATTACTCATAAATCTGTTTAACACACAACATAGGCAATGTCAAGTTTTAGAGCATACCATGATATACATTGCAGATCCAACAAATTATTTATCATTCTTTTAAGTTCATCTTCAGCTTTAGAAGATTGATCAACAGATATTTCACATAACCAGGTAAAGATGAACTAACATGATTTGAATTATGAAGAAAAAAATCTTTTAACCACTTTTTTAATATAAGATTTTTGTGTCAAAAACAATTTTCCATTAATCTCGTTCCTTTTTTATTTCCATGCCTAAAATCTTCCTGGTTGGTCTTAAATATTTCATCTCAAATTTAGATTTCAAATTTTATTTTATAGAGTTCGGAGTCACAGAATTGTGACCAGTCAGTAACATATCATCAACATATAAGAGCAAATAGAAAAACTCAAACTCTCGATCTCTTTTGAAATAAAAACGTGGATCATATTCAGATTAGTTGAACTTCTTACCTATATGAAAGAGTCAAATATTTTATATCATTGACCTGGGCTTGTTTTATGCCATACAAAGATTTATTTAAGAGATACACTAAATTGTCTTTATTTAAGAGATACACTAAGTTGTCTTTCTTTTTCATTTCAAAACCTTTTGGCTGAAATATACATATGTATGTATGTGGTTTTATCTAGAGAACCATATCAAAAAGTAGTTTTCATTTCAAATTGTTCTAGTTTTAAATAAAATCGTGTTACAAGTGCAAACAATATTCTAATATAAGTGTATTTCACAGCAGGTGAAAAAATCTTAGTATAATCTATTAATTCTCTTCGAGTAAAGCCTTTAACGGCAAGTCTTGCATTATATCTTTTGTCATTTGATTTCGACTCACCCTCCTTAATCTTGTAGACCCATTTGTAGTCAACAAGTTTACAATCTTTAGGGTTTTCTTCCAAGTTCCAGGTTTGATTCTTAGGTAGAGAATTCATTTTATTTTGCATTGCTGCAAGCCACTTAGAAAATTCTTTATAGGCTAAAGCTTCTTCATAAGAAGTAGGTTCTATATTGGAGAGGTCATATTCAAGATGTGCAGTATTGGAACCTAGAAGGAGGTCTTATTTGTTTCCTTTCTCTATCCCTAGTTGGTTGATAATCCTTCAAGTTGTATGTAGGGTTTACACTTAGATCAACATCCAGGTTTTCATCATCTGTTATGATCTGAGGCTCTGTAAAGTGGCTTTACCTCAAATTGAGTTTGAACAACAACATTTTGCTTATCAAAGTTAACTTCAGTAATAACAAAATCATTACCAGTTATCTCTTCTTTAGTTTTGTTACCAAGACATGGGAAGTCATCTTCATTAAAAATCACATAACTACTTATTATCACTTTGAATCCTTTGGCCTCTTTTATCTGTAGCTTGTAATCTTTAACCCCTTTACCATATCTTAGAAAAACGTACTTCGAAGATCTGGGATCCAGTTTTGAATCAGTGTGAAATGCATAAGCTGTACAACCAAATGTTCTAAGATAAGACTAATCAGGCATTGATCTTGACCAAACTTGCTTAGGTATTTTATTGTTTAAGGAGCTAGAAGTGCACCTCTTTATTAGATAACATACAGTCTTCACTGCCCCTCCCCAGAATATTTTTGGCAAACTTTGACTATCACCATGCATCTAGTCCTTTCAAGAATGATTCCGTTCATTATTTCAGCTATTCCATTTTGTTAAGGAGCATATGTGACAGTCTTGTACCTAAATATACCATGTTCACTACAATACCGATCAAATTTAGCATTGCAGAACTTAAGCCCATTGGTAGTCCATAAGGTCTGTCTTAATCGTCTTACCAGTTTGATTTTCAATTAATGTATTACCGTCTCTAAAAATTGTGACAGTGCCAAATTTTGATTTTAACGAGAAAATTCAAACTTTCCTTGAATAATCATCTATGGTAAAGAGATAGTACTGTAACTAGAGATGCTGTAGATAAAGAAGCAGGGCCCCATAAATCACTATGAATGTATTCAAGCACTTTTTGAGACTTTTGTATACATGTCTTAAAAGACAATCTATTTGTTTCCCCATAACACAATGTTCACAAATTGTTAATCTCTGAACGTTGTCCTTTCCAAAGACTCCTTCCTTTGAAATGAATTTGAAACCTTTTTCACTAAGATGACCTAGTTTCTTATGCCATATTTCTGATTTATCAGATTGTACTACCAAGCTTACATCGATGTTGGGTGAAACAAGTTCAGAATTGATAACATGGATTTCATTAGTTTTAGATGAATTGATAATGAGTTTCTGGTCTCTAATTATGTTTGTAAAACCATTTTTTATCTCAATCTGATAATTTTCATCATCTAGGACTTCTAAGGAAATGAGATTTTTTCTTAAAGCTGAAACGTACCTAGTATGTTTTAGTATCATGAACTAACCACTTTCCAATTGTTAAACAATATTGCCAATGCCTTTTATTTGGCATGATTTATTGTTTCCAAGTTTTACAAAACCTCTATCAAGTTTTGAGAAATCAGAGAATGTGCTAAAATTGGGGTTCATATGAACAGACTGAATCAAAAACCCAGTTTTGACTAGACTTTTCAATTGAGGACACATAGGCCACCCAAATATTAGCTTATGCTTCTTTATAGATAGCAACAATGGCAGAAAAGCCATTCTCATGATTAGACCCACTCCTTTGGTCATTAAATTTTTGAAACAGTTTTTTATGACATGACTTGTTTTCCTTCAATAATAGTACATTTTATTCTTTGCCTTTCCTTTATAAGTTTTCTTGTCCTTTCCTTTATTATGCCTCTATTTTTCTCAGTGAAATTCTTATCTCTATTATAATTGGCTTTATTGAAATTACTCACACCCTTGATTTGAAACTCTAAATTAGATGAGGAATTCTCAGCACGAAGAAGTTCCCTATGTTCTTATTTTAATTCCAACTCTCTATTCTTAAGGGAGTTATGAATAATTTCTATTATCAAGTCGTCTCTATCATAATGTAGAGCATTATTTATGTCTTTATATTTCTCTCGAAGTGGATTAAATAGACCATAATTGCTTTCTGATTAACTGATATCTTTTTACCAGAATTTAGAAGATCTTGAGTGATCCTATTAAATCTATCCATGTTTTCTTCTAAGTCAGCACTAGGGTCAAACTTAATGCTAATGAATTGTCTTAAGAGAAAAAACTTATATTTGGTAGAGACTTAATGAGATACAATTTCTTTAAGGCGGTCCATAATTTAATAGTAGTCTTGGTTTCATCTACCTTCTGATTACAGAATCAGAAAGACGGAGAAAATAGTACTCTAAGTCAATTCATTTTGTTCAATTTCCCTATCAGCAACTAGATTTTTTGGCTAAGATTCATCATTGGCCTGAGCACACTTCGATTGTAGCATAAAAGGCTTTTATTTTCTGGCTCCAGATGCTAAAGTCTCCTTTACCATTCTACATCTATCTTGGTGGTCATGTTGTGCAGTAGTGTAATAATGATGATCAAGAATGATATTAACAATAATATATCACACTGGTAAATTTCTAGTGAACCAATTACAGAGTAAAGGATATAATCCACATATAGGTAAATACTATATATCAAAAGTACAGTAATCAAATATGCTTACAATTTGCAAACAACAAGAGAAAAAATTCAGAGCATGTATTAATGAGTTTATTTACAAGCATAAAATATATCTGAAAAATAAAGTACAACTTGAGTATCAACACAGAAATTAGCAGAATATTGCAGTTCAAACGAGTATATGAACATTTAAACCAAAATCTAAAATATTACAGCATGAATAAAGTAGCACAATATAATTTCCAAGAAACAACAGTGAATTGCTTTTGGATTTCCTTAGACCAAAACCCTAATTCCCTCGCATTTTAGGGTTCTCTCAAGAACCACTAGACAAAGGTAAATATAGGGGGTTCTCATGAATCACTTTTCAAAAATGTTTAATAGATTTTTGAAAAAAAAAAATGAAAAGAGGGTTAAGAAATTTGTTACCAAAAATTGAAGTTGTGCAAAAAATACTCAACATAACCAAGAATTGACTCCAAGTTCAGATCAAAGAAATTTTTCTTAAAGAATATTAACACATCATCTTAAATATGATATATATAGTAAAACAAAAAAAGTCAACCAAGAGCAAATCGAGCTTTAAAAAATAGATTTTTAGAATCAATCAAAAAGATTTCAAGCTCTGATACCATGGTTGGTCCCAGATTTGTGATTCAAATGATTTTAAACAAACCGTAATAAAAACAAAAACAAAGTAAAGAACACGTGAGAATTCTTGTCCAAAGACCCTGGAGGTTCAGCGACTACTTCTAACGCTTAATCTCCCGTTGAGCATCAGTTAGGATTTCTCTCAAATCGACTAGCACAGCCCCAAAATCAAATGCGAAGGTATCAACTATAGAAAAACACAAAGTGTTCAAAGTTTCCTTTCATACTCGTACTCTGATATCGCACAAAAGAGAATACAAACACTCACAAAGAGAGGATCACTGTTATTATTTAACAGCCCTAAAACACTACTCAAGAATTTACACGACAATCATCTAGAGGATGACCAATTTCAGAGAGAAGCATGAAGCAGGCGAAGTGTTGAGAGAGAGAGGCTAGGGTTTCATCATATCAACCAAAAATGCATGAGTAGTATATGTATTGATTAAGGCAAAACCTCCATCCAACGATGATCAACATCATGTGTCAACCATCCAGTTAAGCGCATGTATAAGATCAAAGGCGTGTTGCCAAAATAAGTTTTCAATCAATACTAGAACCTGATGAAGTGTTGAAAGAGAGAGAGCCTAGGGTTTCATCATATAAACCAAAAAAAGGCTTATGAGTAGTATATGTATCTATTAAGGCAAAACTTCCATCCGATGGTGATCAATACACCACGTGTCAACCATCTAGTCAAGCGCATGTATAAGATCAAAGGCATGTTTCCAAAATAAGTTTTCAATTAATTCTGGAACCTTCACTTTAATGGACCAGATATTTGGGCTGGACATTTAATCACATAATCAAATAAGCCATCCATAATTATTTGGCTCAAATTACAGTAGCCCAGTAGTACATCACAAGGGTTTTATTCTCCTTAGTTTCTATCTATGATTTGCATATATATCAAATTGATGTTAAGACAACATTTTTAAATCTGGATCTCGATGAGGAGGTTTGTATGGAACAATCGGAAGGTTTTGTTCAACGTGAAAACGAGAATAAAGTATGTAAATTAATAAAGTGCTTATTTGAATTAAAACAAACACCAAATAAATGACACGAAAATTTTGACTTAGCCATATTATCTTTTGGATTTAAACATAATAATGTTGATAAATGTTTATATTCAAAAGTCTATGATAATCATGTTGTGCTTATTTGCTTATACGTGGATGACATGTTGATTGTAAGTAATCAAATGTAATGAATAAAGGAAATAAAGAGGTTTCTATTTTCTATATTCAAAATGAAAGGTCTTGGTCAAGTGGATACCATACTAGGTATCAAAGTTACCAAGATTAGTAGGTTACATGTTGAGCCAATCACATTATGCCTAGAATGTGATTAATGAGATCGATCATTTGAACATCAAAGTGGCTAATACAAAAAAAAACACAATTCTTAAAATCATAAATATCCTAAATCTACCATGTTTTGTTTATGGACAGAGAAATCAACATAAAAAATTAATTTAAATAATTTTGTAGCGTTAGACATGAGACCTTAGGAAACTTGTAACACTACAATTTTTTTTAGTTGTTTTTATTGTTTGTGGACAAGTTCCACAATAGAAAGAGGTTGAAATTTCGTAGTTTACTAATTAAGTTTGACCTTACTTGCGGAATAACGCTAATTAAAACAACAAATCACTTTTAATTAGTTTCTAGATGGTTAAGCACACAATCCAATTTTCCTAAATTGAATTACTGCAGTTGTAATGTTTGGAAAACAATAAATAACACAAAATTTGATGACAGTGAAACCAACTGCGTAAAAACTTTAGGACTAAGTCAGTTACCTTCGTTATAGATAATGTGAGTTACAGTTCAATTCTAAACTAGTTCCACAAGCTGTTGTAAACCCTGCAACTCCAAGATCCGATGTTAATTCCAACTTTATGATCTACTACCGTAGATACTGTCCATCCAACCCCACTAGACCTCCTGTAGCTTCCAAGTTCTGTCGTACTTATAGACTTACAATCTTCTACCAAGATATGTCATCTCGGTCTCACGATCTTCTGCACACGTCTCTTCCAAGTGGATACCCAGGAATCACCTATTCTTGTTCTTTTTCCTGTGCTTGAATCCATTCCT
>CAIGRK010177338.1:0-13540 GCA_903798315.1 Fraxinus greggii | reverse complement strand
CTTTCATGTTTACAAATGAATTTTTCAAAAATTTATGTACACTTATTTTTAACATTAATCATCTTACTTGCAACGTACGTTCATCTCACTAGTATTTTAATAAAAGAGGAAATATGTATATTGTATATAACCGAGTTCCATGTAACATGCTTCTACAAGTAGCAAAAATTACATTTTAAGCAGTTGGCGCTAGTAAAGCGTCTAGCAGCCAGGACGGGTCAATGGAGATCACATTGTGCAAGTATTGACAATCATTATAGACAATAGAACGTGAGACGGCTCACTTAGGATTAACTTTGCAAGATAAATGTACCAATTCCTACTTTGCAGTCCATGTATTAACATAAAGAAAAGAAATATGCAATTGAACAAATCAAGTATTATTTTCCAATACAATTGAGACCCGTTGCATAAATACTTTGCAAAACTATATATTCTAAATTTACTTGGGTATACCCTTATTTATTTCTCTTGTAACCAGGGGTTTCTTTAAATTTACACATGACATAACTCAATCATCGGAAACATTATCAACAAATTAGTACAATAAGAATCACATATCAACCGCGTCACTTAATTCAGATGGAAAAAAATTGCTCCAATTATTTTGGACACAGATCATTAAAATAGGAACAATGTGAACCCGAGACGTGCACATTGGAGATGATTAGTGGTGGCAATTGAATTTTTATTTATATATTTATTATTATTGTTGACCTCGAAAAGGTTCCGACATATGGTCAACAGAATAAGTCTCCACATATGCTCCTCCCTGCACGGTAGCACACCATTAGTCACTCATGGCCTTTTCCGGTGGGGGTGAAAGCGGCCGCGAGCACTCCAACGGTTAAGTCAATATTTCAGTCAATCGGAAAGTGGGGCCTGGAGATGAAGTGGTCCGCGAGACGTGGTTGCGAATGTGTGTAAATATAGTAAAAGACCTTTTAGAGTTAAAAGACTAGGGTGCAAAGATTAGAATAGGAACTCTCGCTTTACCATTGTGCGGGGGTATTTACACTAGAGAAAGGAAGAGGAGAACCGTTGAATGGAAGGACACGTGGCTTCAGATCCCGGATGGGTCATCCTTTCATAGGCGTCAATCTGTCAAGGCTGGAGGGCTTTAAATGATTTCTGAATAACAACTAAGTTGACCGTTTGTAGTTTGTCACACGTCCCATCAATTAGTCAAGGACTTGACTTTGGAAAAATCTCCTGAAAGATTATGGTTGAGGTGTAGCGAGGCGGATTGTGAAGCGTAGCGAGTGTGGAGTACAGGCCTTTGAATCCGCCGTGAATGGCAGATGAGTTCGATTTTTCTACGAGGTGGGGTGATAATGTTTCAGTTCGGAGTCAGGGAATCAGTTCGTCCGACGTGGATTCAGTCCCTCTGCCACGGGGTGCACACCATATCAGTTCGGCCAATACATGGCGGATGAAGTGGATGGACGAGGTGAATGGCCTAACAATTATTATTTTTTATTTTCTTCTATAAATACCTCAAAACGTCACTGTTTTCACAACATATTCAACAGGCTTCCTACTCTTTCTACATTCTACAATAATTTCTTCATTATTCAATTATTCTACAATCATTCTACTCTCTACAACTATATTATATACACACACCTTTATTATTACATAATTCACATACATGTTATAATTACATTCA
Organism: Fraxinus greggii; assembly: GCA_903798315.1. Taxonomy (NCBI): domain Eukaryota; kingdom Viridiplantae; phylum Streptophyta; class Magnoliopsida; order Lamiales; family Oleaceae; genus Fraxinus; species Fraxinus greggii. Next base: position 11,871 of record CAIGRK010177338.1, on the reverse strand, counting down.
AATTTCAATTCTATCATATACGTTCCCTTAATTCATTCTTTACACTATACATTATCTAATTTATACATTTCATATTTATTCTCTATATTTCTATTGCATAATACAAATAGATCCTCGTGATTTTGTCGAGGGCTTGTTCGGTAGCCAATCACCTATGATACCACAATCTCAATTTCCCAATCAATTTGTCAGTCTCAACGACATCCCATGATTTGATGGGAATTGGCGTTGACGATGCACGTGGAAGTAGTAATCCAATTGATTAGATGAAGATGTTGGCAAGGTCGAACTACAAATTTTCGATACAAGAGGAAAGCAAAAGGAAAAAAATCTGTTAAATGTTGGGAACACTGTAAAATGATTACAACCGGTCATACAGTCGACGGTATCACAGAGTGTAAGGCAGTGTATAAATACTGTCAAACGCAATTAGCATGACAAAATGGTATTGGTACTACCCACTTCAACCGTCACTATGCCAAATGTATGGCCAAACATGGGCTTGTTGGTTAATCTCAAACACAATTAGCCTTTGATATTCCTTCTTCCTGTAGGGGTTCTTTAACAATAAGCACGTGGATGTATTCGGAGGAAAGAACTCTTGATGGAATGGTGAAGTTTGTTGCCTGTGTTGAGTTGTCACTGAGTATAGTGGACAACGACCATTTCACAACTCAACCAAGGTACAAAGTGTAAGTAGAAACACTCATCGTAGTGATACCATTGATTATTTTCTTAACACTAAGAATCAATTGATTTGTGATTTAAATAAATAAGGTAGTGTTATACCTTTGACTTCAAATTTATGGAAATGTATTAATAAAAAATGTTATATAGCAGCAAATGCACACTACAGACCTACTTTGGGTTATGCATTGAAAAATTATTGCTTTTAAAACAATTGACAGTTCTCAAAATGCTTTTAATATTTTTAATTCTATCCAGCAAATTATTAGAGAATATAAATTTGAAAGTAAAATTCATTCTTTTACATTTGACAATGATAAAGTTAACAAGTATGTTATAGATAACTTTGTAGAATACTTAATCCTTATTTTGGCATTTTTTATTTCATGTTCGTCGTATTTGTCATATTTTAAATTTAATTGTGTAAGATGGTATGCAATATAATAAGAATTAGATTGATAGAATTAGGAATGCACTACTTTATATTACCATATCACCAAGTAGGAAACAAGCATTTGAGGAACTTAGTTCACAAGTTGGCCAAGATTTCAAAAAAGTTATAACTGGCGTAGAGTATAGATGGAACTTCACTTACTTTTTATTTAAATCGTGTGAAAGTTACAAACATTTAATCACTGAATTTTATAACTCTGGCATGCAAGAAATGTCGATGATTCTGTTTTGATTCATCGTGTCTGGGAACTAACCTTTAAAGTCAAAATTTTTTTAACAAGCTTTTACGATCTTACAAATATCTTATTTGAGGTGTACTACCCCCACCAGTCCAGAGTTCTTGAACATCTTTACATCATTACCAAAAATTTTCAAAAATACAAAAATGATCCCTGATTTTCTTGATATATTGTTTTATATGGAATTCAAATTCAGAAAATACTAGGAAGAATTGCCAATGTTATTTCCTTTCACAAGTGTAATGGATCCCATGTGTAATTTTGACGCACCTATCATTTATTCGAATTTAGAAAACACATTAACTTCAAAGTACGAAACTTACGCATAGTGCTGTGGTGCAAATATTAGTCGAACACCCACCGTACCCATCCCTTCTGCTACTCTTCAAGACAATGAAATATGACTTTAATCTTTATTTGAAAGCATCGGGGATGAAAGATATGATGCAGGAGGTTCTGCTGGAATGCCTATTGAATTAGTTAAATATTTTAATCATCAAACACTTAGGAGCGTAGAACCCGTTGATGCTATATAATTAGATTTACTAGATCTTTGGTGGTAGAACGAATGAAAATACCATGTCATTTCTACCATTTCAAAAGATCTACTAACACCTCTAGTTAGCACGTATTTTTAGAGGCCACTTTTAGTGCAAGTAAGAGGACTCAGTCCGAGGCAAGTAGCCAACTCAAAGAAGGTATTCTTGAAGCATTGTTGTGCATAAATGATTAACAAGATGTACATTTTTGAATACAACATCTTAATGAGAAAATTGCTTGTAATCATGTAAATGATATTTAATTTCATCATATAATCAAACTTTGTTATTTTCTTAATCATATTTTGATTTTTAAAAAAATGTAACGTAATAATTTGTTCGTGTATAATTTTAACTCCGCATACTTTAGAGTTAAGTAGTATGTCCCAAGCATGGATAAAATGGAGAGGATTTGTTTTTAAAAAGAATTTTAAAAAAATTCAAATCTAATTTCAAATCTCAATTGCCAAACATTTTGATTGAGTCAAGATTTTTTTATCTGTTAGTCTTTTTTTTTTCCTAACGAGATATGGTTTCATCTACTTCCTTATCCATCCAATCAAAGTTGCATGGAAAAGGAAATAGGTAAACCCATACTTCATTAGAAGAAGATCCGCGGAACTAAAATTCTTTCCTCAATGAAAATGTTCTCTACATCTTTAACGAAAATAAAGATTGCTTATTTTTTAAAAAAAAATAAAAGAATAAAGCCTCAGAAAATAAAGAATCAATTTCCTTAAGTTTCAGGTATCGTCAATTTCTCATTTTCAGAGACTTCATTTTAAAAAAAAATAAAATTGTACACGTAATTAGTTATTTTTATACAATTTTAACTCCGCCTATTAGAATATAAGTAGTAAGTTCCAAGCTCGGATAAAAGGACGAGGCTTTTCAAGATATATATATTTTTTAAAAAAAAATTCATATCTAATTTCAAATCTTAATTCAATTTATTATTTTTACATTTTACTTCTACAACTTTAAATCTTTCATATTTATACAATTCAATTATTCAAATCAAACCTCATATAAATTCTATACATTCAATATTTAAATTTAACGAAAAAAGATTGTTACATCAACATTTTGATTGTCCAGATGATTATTGAAGCCTAGTAGACAGATGAAACATCATAATAATAATAATAATAATAATAATAATAATAATAATAAGAACAACAACAACAACAACAACATTGAGCTCGTGGGCTAAGCGACATACAAGCCGAGCTCGTGGGTAATGGACTCGAGGCCGCTCAGCTCGGCCCATTGTCACCACTAGAGAGAATTGAAATCAAGTCTGGAGCATTCCCCAAAATTGTGGCAGAATTTCCTATGGAACATTCACCAAATGTCAAAATTGTGCACATTGGGCAACTTTTTATCCACTTGCTCGTTGCTTAAAAAAATCAAAATATTAAACAGAACAACACGTATGAAGGATGAATATAAGGGTTTATTTGAGCCCCATTTTTTGGAGAAAAAATTTTGTAATAATTTTTTTTTTTTTTGGGTGAATTTGTGGTTAAAAAAGTAAGAAAAAATTTTGAATTAACGTGTAAAATTATTTTATTGAAAAAATGTATAGTTAAAAATGATTTTAAAAATAAAATGAATTTTTAAACATGAGTATTGCCTTTTGAAGCTGAGTTCCTCAACGTATTGAGATCCTTCAAAAGAAGAAGATGCACGAGGGCAAGAATCCCTAAGTTTAGAACTTTCAACCTCATAGTCGTATGACACTCTGGGAGTTGCTCTGAGAAGACATGGTAACAAAGAGATTCACAAAAGCCAAATGAAAAAAAAAAATCTTCTAAAGAAGAATAGAAACACTAAAAAGGAAATATCTACCACAAGGTAAGAAATCACAAAGAAGAAGTAAGAATGAAACCCCCAAAGAAGAATAGCGTGGTTATACATATCCTCAAAAAGGATGAGGACCGTGGGATTTCGCACTTAAGCAAATCATAGCCATCCAAACCTTCCAGAAAATCATGGCCATCAAATATCAAGGCCATCAACTCATAACACATAATTGATACCCACATTAAATACATACATGCCACTAGCCTAGAAATAAACAAAAAGGCTCTGTAGCACACGCAAAGTAATTGCAACAATCATAACGCATCCCTTCAAAATGATCAACGCCATCCACAACAAAGAGATGTGAATAAAAATAAAATCGCATAATCCTAAAAGCTTAACAAGTCCTAGATTTAATATGAATAGTAAAATCGAACTTCAGGAACTATTTATTGAACTACGGAATGTGATCCGTGAACTAATCCTACTGTTTACGAGCACAACAGTAACACACGAGGGAAATAAGGGTAGGGGTGGAAATCGAGCCGAGCGGCTCGTCAAAAAGATGAGCCCGAGCAATAGCCCAGCCAGCTCGGCTAGTTTTTTGATGAGCGGCTCGTGGGCTCGTCCAAATTGAGTTTTTTTTTAAGAGGCTTGTCTTCTTTATAAAAAAAATAAAAATAAAAATAAAAAAAGACGAGCTCGGGAGCCGAAGCTTGGCTCGGCCCCACGAGCTCACGGGCCGAGCCGAGCCGAGTCGAGCTTGACCTGCAAGTAACGAGCCGAGCTTCTTCTCAGCTAGTGACGAACATGAGCCGGCTTGGTCACGAGCCGAGCTCGTGGGGCAATGGGCCGAGCCGGCTCGACTCGGCCCATTGCCACTGCTAAATAGGGGCGTAGGAAGTTCGCCCAAAGTAGGTGAATCTTTCCCCATCCACACTATTTACATGCCATCAATAAAATAGCACGTGGTTCAACAAATAAAATGTGGTACTTTTAATAGATTCCGTTACAAGATAGCTTATAAAAGACCGACATCCGTCACCCACATCAAATGACCAAATAACCCATAAACCCCAACTTTTGAAGAAAAAGCACGCAATTCAAATAATTTCCTCTTAAATAGCTATTTTCCTTTTTACTCCAAGTTTGAGCATCCAAACTAGAGAGTTTAGGATGTGAAAATCATAGTTAAGTGGAAGGATTTGTTGATCCCATTTTTTACCATTAACAAGTCCCATAAACATTTTTTATAAGAATATTTAAATGAATAACATATTTAGCCCCTGTTTGGTCTAGCTTAAAATTTGATAAAATTTTAAATCAAAATCAGTAATTAATTTTAATCACATATTTCATGAAATTCACAACTCTTCAACTACACATTTCATTATTTTTTATCAAAATTTACTAAAATCTGATTTTTTTTTTTAACTACATCAAACAGAGGGTTATATTTAAACAAAGATTTTGTACAATCCGAAAGATATAGTAGCAAAATAAATATCTCTCCAACCATGGGATTATGCTAGCATAATAGTTCGTCTTCTCAAATTTTGACATGTAAAATTAGTAATCAAACTACCCAAATTTTAAGAGACGAAGTTTATTTTAAAGAGATGAGGTTGTAAAACCTTTAAATTTTTTAAAAAGCTTTTGTGTCTGTTAGCATATTTTTAAAAGGTTTTGGAACCTAAATGCAAATTAGAAAAATTATCATGTTTGTAAAGAAAATATTATCAAAGTGTAAATAATAATCTCCAATAATTATTAATTGGAGAAACTTGAGCAAGGTGCAATTTAGCGAATTCTAGAAAGTTTAATGACTAAATTCAAAATAATATGAAGTCCTAGAAATATTGTAAGGATGATTGGTGAGGAGAAGAGTGATTTTCAGAACTTAAACATAGGGTAAGTCCCTAGATGCAAAAAGAACAAAATTTAGGGACTAAATTGTAAATAGTAAGATATATTTTTAGATTATGAGGTGATGGTAAAGATTATGTAGTGATGAGACATACCACCAAATGCTAAGAATTTTGATTAGGGCATCTTGTGATAAATTTGAGATCTTGAAGGACGAAAGTGGAAATAAGTTTCGAGATCATTAGGCCAAATGTGTATTTATTGGAGGAGCGAAAGTTACTCTACAATGTAGGGCTCATTTCGAAACTTATATTAAATGAAACATTATGAATTCGAGTAAAAGTAAATTTGGATAAACTAAATTTGAGTTATAACTTATTAAAATAAACTACTTGATTGTTAATATTAATTTACAGATTAAACTAAATTAAGAGCAATATTGAACTCGTTTGGTAGCTCGAAATTATGTATATTAGGCGAGAAGAAATTATTTTGAATAAACTCAATCTAAGTTACAGCCTGCCAAAGAAAAATATGATTTAATGAATTATCAGGAAATTCTATTATGTACTATTTTTTAGCCTCCTCAAATTTTGAGGTTTAGACGATTGCCTAGGCGACTTTGACCGGGGCGGCCTGATTTTTTAGTTTGTAATTTCTTTCATTTTCTCTTCAACTATGAGGTTGTTGAAGTGGAACAAAATCCCTAAGTTTTTGGCTTATAGTTGACATTTTTCGATTTTAGATGTGACAGTGTTTCCATTATTCAATAAGGAGAATATTCTCCCTCACATCTCATTTGGACGAACGGTGACTTTGACCCATATACGTTAAACCACTTGGTTCATTGTGGGTACGCACCTCAAGAAAATTCCACAAGATTAATTTTTGAAAAGTCAGCACTAATACAATTCTATTATTTTGCTTCTCATTTCCATATACTTTTCAATCAGCAGAAAAAGAAAAATTAAATTGACAAAATCAACATTTCTGTCCATAAAATTAGATATTAATTATTTCAAATACATGATACTGATCATTTTTAACGACATAAAGAAGACAGGGCCATTGTTTAGCAGCTAAAGAAATGCCTTCTGATTTATCTAGCAGCAAAGCAGGTTCAAAAGTGTCAGGTTTTTTATCTCTAGTTCTCGCATCTTTTCTGTTCGCTATTTGTCTTGGATTAGTAGTAGAGGCTGAGCATTCGTCCATAAATATTGGAGCAATTATCGATGTTGATTCCCGCGTTGGGAAGGAACAGAAGACGGCCATGATCATGGCCGTGCAGAACTTCAACAACAATTCAAGGAATCACAGGCTAAAGATTTATTTCAGAAAAACCAGCGAGAATCCTGTTCAGACTGTTTCAACAGGTATCTTGATGTGTTCTTTATATTGAATATGTTATATGAAAGACAACCTTCGAATCTTGAAGTTACATCATGTTGCATGAGAAGTTATCTGTGTGTGTCATATTTTATAAGCGAAATATACCAAATTAAATGGAAGTATCCAGACAAAATCAAGAATGGCGACCAGCCGAATGTTGCGACGCCACCAAACTTGGTTTAAATATCTCAAAATACACATCAACACCCTTTCTTCTCTTACAATAATTATCCATCAGAAATTGATCAAATTCTTTTGCTTGAGGTGCAGCTGAAGAGCTGATTGGCAGGAAACAAGTGCAGGTTATCATTGGGACGCGAACATGGGAGGAAGCAGCTTTAGCTGCCGATGTTGGAAAGAAAGCGCAAGTGCCAGTCCTTTCATTGGCAGCAGCTTCCAGTACACTGCCATTGACCCAGAATCGATGGCCTTTTTTGGTACAAATGGCGACCGATAGCAAGGAACAGATAAATTGTATTGCAGATATTGTCAATTCCTACCACTGGCGAAAAATTATAGTAATTCATGAAGATAACAGTTATTTTGCTAATTCCGAGTCACATATTACGTTATCCAAAGCTCTTGAAAATGTTAGCTCTATTGAGTATGATCTGACCCTTCCACCATTCTATTCTTTAACTTATCCAGAAAGGTACGTTAGAGAAGAAGTAGCAAAGCTAAAGAAGAAGCAGTCTCGGGTTTTTATTGTTCTTCAATCGTCTTTACCACTGGCTACGCATTTATTAAGAGAAGCGAAGGAGAATGGACTAATGGGTAGAGATTCAGTATGGATTCTGACAGACTCTATTTCGGATCTTCTGGATTCTGTTGATCCCTCTTTCATTTCGTTCACGCAAGGTGCTATAGGGATCAAGAGTTACTATTCAGAAAGCAACCGGCATTTTTTAGAGCTGAAAGATCAATTCCGAAAGAATTTCTCATGGACGTACCCAGATGAAGTCAATTTGGATCCTGGAATCCATGCTCTAAAAGCATACGATAGCATTACAGCTATTGCCGAAGCAGTAAAAGAATTAGGTAGGCACAGTACTAGTAATAAAAAATTGCTGCTCAGTGATATACAATCCAGCAATTTCATTGGACTAAGTGGTGAAATTCGTTTCCATGGTGGAATATTAGAGCGGAATTCTACATTTAAAATTGTTAACATTGCTAACACGACATATAAAGAGCTAGGCATCTGGTCATCAAAATTTGGCTTCTCAGAGAGGCGTGTGGAGGAGAAGGGCAGTGGGGTTATTGGTGTTGGCAGCATGAACGAATTCCTCAGCTCGGTAAATTGGCCAGGGGAATTGGATCGAGTCCCAAAAGGGTGGGCAATGCCTACTGCTGCAGAACCCATGAAAATTGGAGTTCCGGAAGACCATCCTCCTTTTACAATTTGGAACAAAACATCAAATGACAACGAATTTGATGGTTTTTGCATTAAACTTTTCGAAGAGGTGGTAAAAGAGTTGAACAAAAGTTATACCCTGCATTATGATTTTGTGCCCTTTCCCTTCCATGGTAGCCATAATGAACTGATTGAGAATGTCAGGAATAAGGTAATACTTTCATTTGAGACATCCTTAACTAGTGAAACACTTTCAGAAAACGATATATAGCAATATAATTTTGCCTCTTTTTCTACATTGTGTATTGTATGCTACCTAAATTTCTTCAGTAGATGTCATCAAAAAAGTGCTGCATTTTCATGCTCCCCAACCCTGTCCTTAATTGTACTTGTACAAGCAAACATCCTTTAGATTGTAAAGAACGTTAAGAACGACTTAAAAAAATTAAATTTATTCTATATGTGATAACTAATTCTTGTATTTTTGCGATTCACATTACATGGTAGACATTTGGTGCTGCAGTGGGCGACATAACCATCTTAGCCAAACGGTCAAGATCCGTGGAATTTACTCAACCATTTATGGAATCTGACTTGCAAATGTTGGTTCCGGTGAAATCTGAACCCCAGAGGGCATTGATGTTTGTCAAACCTTTCACTAGGAACATGTGGATGGTTACTTTTGCCATTTTATTTTACACGATGTTCGTTGTTTGGTTTTTGGAGCATCAGACTAATCCAGAATTTAAAGGGTCAAGGAAAGATCAGCTTGGAACTGCAATGTGGTTCACATTCTCTTCTCTATTCTTCGCTCATAGTAAGCATCTTAATTATTTAGTGCAAGTTCTGTAACCTGGATAGGACAATGTTGCATAGTTTTAATTGAAATAGAAACTAATTTTTTTTTTATCTCACTGTTCAATCTTTCATACCAAGTATTATCGACCTTTTTCTGTATGCATCTGAGGCAAATGTATTTATATTTACAGGAGAAAAAATTAATAGCAACTATACAAAACTGGTGGTTGTGGTGTGGCTCTTTGTTGTGTTGGTATTAACCTCAAGTTACAAGGCTAGCCTCACTTCAATGTTGACTGTCTCAAGACTCGAGCCAAGTGTGACTGGTTTAGATTGGATAAAGAGTACAAATGCATCAGTAGGGTGCGATGATGCCTCTTTTATAAAAGATTATCTGAGGGATGTACTTGAACTTAAAAATATCAAAATCATCAGCGGCCATGACAATTTTCTGGAGGAATTTAAGAGTGAAAGTATTTCAGCTGCATTTCTTGATGCTCCTCACCAGAAGGTTTTTCTCAATGACCATTGCAAAGATTTCACCGTAACAGGACCTACCTACAGTTTTGGAGGACTGGGATTTGTAAGTATTTAGTAACTTGAGATACTAATTTGAGTTGTCACAAATCTAAAATTTTCTGCAAGTATTACTGGAATGAACATCTCAAATGCTTGAAATTTGTATACAGGTATTCCAGAAAGGCTCCCCAATAGCTCGCGATGTTTCTGAAGCCATTCTAACTTTAATGGAGACTGGAAGGGTTAAAGAATTGGAAAAGGAATACCTTGGTTCCTCAGACAATTGTTCAAATTCTGGAACAGAAAGTTTGAGTCTCAAGAGTTTCTGGGGTTTATTCCTTGTTTCTGTTGCCATTTCAACTCTCTGTTTCCTCATTTTCATTCTTCAGTTGTTCAAAAAGAAATCAAAAGACAGCCAAGTACATTCATATGATCTTGCTCAAAATGTCCAGGGCGTTCTTCCTAACACAATGGATAGTTTGGCGCAGTTCTTTCATGGTGGAAGGCCGAACCATCTAATGAGGAGGAGTACGTTTACTTGATCTAAATGTTATGACAAATGAAATGTTCGGTAATTTAGATTAAAAGCTGTATAGGACAGATCGGATCCTTTTCGACTCTGCATACAAAATATACCCTGAACTATTACAATGTAAAATATTTTATGTAAGTAAATCCAGATATGGCATATAGTGCCATTTACAAAAGGAAAAAATATATATATATTATGAACAGATTTCTTTGGGTAAATTTAAATCAAATATAACATTCTTGAAATTTTTGCGTGAATTGTGTTTTGGGTAGTGGTCAAAATATGTCGGGCTGTTCTTGAGATTATGTATTAATTGTCTAGCATAGAGGCAGCAAAATGTATGTGACATACCGAAAGTTTATAGGAAATAACAAAATTTCACGTGAAAATTCAAACTTACTTATTCTTTGACAAATGCCAAGAAATAGAGAATATTGAGAGAAAAAATCTGCTATAGTGAAAAATAACTTAGTGCCGTAAGGCTTACAAGCCTTGTTTAAAGAAATGACTAACATGACTGATAAATCATTTGAAATAAGCCCAAAACCCGACTCATTTGATGGACACGCATACTGCTCTGGGCCGTTGATCATTGGCTGAGATCTACGGTGATGGATTTGAGCATTTAAGGAGCTTGAACAATCGCCCTTATTTACTTTTTCATTCTGTTCTTGCGTGTGAAGCTTTTGGGTTTTCTTTGTGTCATCTCTTCCATTCATTCTTTCGATTACGTTGTGTTGATCAAAACTTCTGTTTTTGGTTGTTAAATCTGTGTGATTTGAGTCTATGTGATTCTTCCACTGAGGGTTTTGTGTTAAGATCAGTTGTTTGATTTTGTGTTCCATTGTATTAGCTGCGATTGTCCGATTTTTAGGATTTGGGTCTTTGTGACCGTTTCGATTGTACAGAATGGTACAATATATTGTTTTGAACCCAAAATATGATAATCAATCTCTTGATATTGATGAACTGATTGTGTTCTTCATGTTCTTGAGTTACTGCTTCCGTTGTGTTTTGGTTATATTAGTGGAATTGGAGCTTTTTTTGGTGGCTCTGTGGTTCTTCGATCGTGGTTCTGGGTGTGAAAAATCAATTTCACAACCAGATCCTTTCAAATATGATTTTTTGGAGAAACCCTAGATTCTATTTTTTACGGATCTTGGTTTCTGGTGGTGATTTCTTGAGAAGACATTGGTCCTCAGACATTTACTTGTTGGTTCTTGGTGAACAGACTCAAATTTTGGGCATCTTGTTGATTGTTCTGTAGAACCCCTGGGTATTTTGTGGTGTTCCTAGAAGCTATTGGTTAAAATCCTTTAACCCTAACTCTCCTATTATTTTGATCTTTAATATTGTGTTTACTCCCTATTTCCCCTTCTTGCTTTCTTCTTATTTCTGGTGTTTTTCGAATTGTGCCTTGACCTGGGATCGTGAACCTCACGAAATCCTGGTGAATTCTAACACACAGAAATTGGAGGAACTCTCCTTTAGTCTGTTGAATATCATTGTTGCTTTCGTGCTTCACTGTGGTTCTTAGTCTGTTGAATTGTGTGATATTTCATTTCTATTTTTTGTGTGACACTAAGTATTTGTGTGACATTTTATTGTTCTGGAATATCTATTTTTCTTTTCTGTTAAACTTTGATCTCAAACTTTGATCTCAAACATTTTCTTGTGTTGATTAAAAAC
>CAIGRK010177218.1:0-15905 GCA_903798315.1 Fraxinus greggii | reverse complement strand
TCCCTGTCTCACCACGAGTGGAGAACCGGCCAATCAAGTGGCGGAAGGAGGCAAAACAAAAATTAATCTCACACCGTCAGATACTTTTGTAACACAGTCGTATCCAACGGCAGTATAATAATTAGGCTTTTCGAACATTCTAGAACACGAAATCCAACGCGCTACTACTCTTATAAATACTCTCCGCACCTCAATTTTTTAATCCTCGCAAACCCTAGTTCTGTGAACGTCTCTCTCCTATTTTTTCTCAAACTCGCCGACTCAAAGAACAGCAATGGCAGGAAAAGGAGAAGGGCCGGCGATAGGAATAGATCTAGGAACAACGTACTCGTGCGTCGGCGTCTGGCAACACGACCGTGTTGAAATCATCGCCAATGACCAGGGTAACAGAACAACGCCGTCTTATGTTGCCTTCACCGATAGCGAACGCCTTATCGGTGACGCCGCCAAGAACCAAGTCGCCATGAACCCAATCAACACCGTTTTTGGTAAGATCTGTGCTCCCTTTGTTCTACTATCAATACACGAACGTTTCTGTATTTATATTTTTGCGTTGTTTCTCCAGATCTATGTTTGTAATATATTTTGGTTGATTTGAGTAGTACTGTGTAATTGTTAATTGCAAATCCGTTATTTCATTGTTTGTGTTTTGATCTAATGTCTAGATTTGCACAATCTGTTATACTGCAGTAAAAGAGTTTACATAATCCTTTTTTTTTAATCCACGTTGACCTGTAATCAATAATTGATGTGCATGCTTTTATGTGAAATTTTGCTTTTTTTTTTTGTGGAACAATAATTAGATCAATGTTAATCGTCTGAAAATGTACATAAAGTTGTATTCTTCTAATAGTTGTATTTTGTAGATCTGGGTATTAATCATGCCTTGCAATTACTATCTATTGGTGGAATTGCAATCCTTTGATTTTAGATCTAGGAGAAATAGGAATTTTCATATTTGTTCTTGTTTGTACTCTTAGACTCATACGGATCTTTCACACTGTTTACCAGAGTTGGTATTCACAGAGTAGACCGAGTTCTGTTTTAAATATTTTCATCGTAAGAGGAGCTAAATAGCAGTTGTCATAATGTGTTTTATTTTACCTCTAAATTCATAAAAACTAAAACATGCAGCTTACTCGATGAGCAAGTGGTACAACCAATGGCATCATAATTGGGTGTGAAGATTATAATTTTATATTATACAGTTGTCATAATGTGTGTTTATTTTGCCTTTAAAAATTCACAACAAATAAGCACACAACCTACGTTATGAGCAACGGTACAATATAAATGAACGTGCAGATTGGAATTTCATGTTGACTCCAAACTTCTCGTTCTTTTCCTAGTTTTTATTCAGTGCTCCTACTCTGTAGTAACAGAGTATGATAGTGTTTATTTGCATGTTAAAAGGACGAGTGTAATGGTTTTTGCAAACAAATTTGATTTGGGCTTGTCAATATATAATCATTATTTCCAAGTTATAAGTTTTCTATATGCTGGAAGATAATAGGTTATTGGGGATGCCCCATAGCCCGTCAATGCTATTAGAACTACGGTTTTGCTCGTTTCTGTGGTTCTAACTGGCCTTGTAAGCTTTAAGTCTTTCCTGTCTCTCTAAAATCCTTACACTTATGATGTTTGCCCATTTGCAGATGCTAAGAGGTTAATTGGTAGGAGATATAGTGATGCCTCTGTACAGAGTGATATCAAGTTGTGGCCCTTCAAGGTCATCCCTGGAGCTGCTGACAAGCCAATGATAGTGGTTAACTACAAAGGCGAAGAGAAGCAATTTGCAGCTGAGGAGATCTCTTCCATGGTGTTAATAAAGATGAAAGAAATTGCCGAAGCATACCTTGGTTCAACTGTCAAGAATGCTGTGGTCACTGTCCCAGCATACTTCAATGATTCCCAGCGTCAAGCTACTAAGGATGCAGGTGTTATATCTGGTCTCAATGTGATGCGCATCATCAATGAGCCCACAGCTGCTGCTATTGCTTATGGGCTTGACAAGAAGGCAACCAGTGTCGGTGAGAAGAATGTCCTGATCTTTGATCTTGGTGGTGGTACTTTTGATGTCTCTCTTCTTACTATCGAGGAGGGTATCTTTGAGGTGAAGGCCACTGCTGGTGATACTCACCTTGGAGGTGAGGATTTCGACAACAGAATGGTCAATCACTTTGTTCAAGAATTCAAGAGGAAGAACAAGAAAGACATCAGCGGTAACCCCAGGGCTCTGAGGAGGTTGCGGACTGCTTGTGAGAGAGCGAAGAGGACTCTCTCATCCACTGCCCAGACAACCATCGAGATTGACTCTCTCTACGAGGGTATTGATTTCTACTCCACCATCACTCGTGCCAGATTTGAAGAGCTCAACATGGACCTGTTTAGAAAGTGTATGGAGCCAGTTGAGAAATGTTTGAGGGATGCCAAGATGGATAAAAGCACAATCCATGATGTTGTCCTTGTTGGTGGTTCTACTAGGATTCCCAAGGTCCAGCAATTGCTGCAGGACTTTTTCAATGGCAAGGAGCTCTGCAAGAGTATCAACCCCGATGAGGCTGTTGCTTATGGTGCCGCTGTTCAAGCTGCAATTTTGAGTGGTGAGGGTAATGAGAAGGTGCAGGACCTTCTACTTTTGGATGTTACTCCTCTCTCCCTTGGTCTGGAAACTGCAGGCGGGGTAATGACCGTGTTGATTCCAAGGAATACTACCATCCCAACCAAGAAGGAGCAGGTATTCTCTACCTACTCGGACAACCAGCCAGGTGTGTTGATTCAGGTATTTGAAGGTGAGAGAACAAGGACTAGGGACAACAACTTGCTCGGTAAATTTGAGCTCTCGGGCATTCCTCCAGCACCAAGGGGAGTTCCTCAGATCACAGTGTGCTTTGACATTGATGCTAATGGTATCTTGAATGTATCTGCTGAGGACAAGACCACCGGGCAGAAGAACAAGATCACAATTACCAATGACAAGGGTAGACTTTCCAAGGAGGATATTGAGAAGATGGTTCAGGAAGCAGAGAAGTACAAGTCTGAGGATGAGGAACACAAGAAGAAGGTTGAGGCAAAGAATGCTTTGGAGAACTATGCATACAACATGAGGAACACTATTAAGGATGAGAAGATTGCATCCAAGCTCCCCGAAGCTGATAGAAAGAAGATTGAGGATGCCATTGAGCAGGCCATCCAGTGGCTAGACGGGAACCAGCTAGCTGAGGCAGATGAGTTTGAGGACAAGATGAAGGAGCTGGAAAGCATCTGCAATCCCATCATTGCGAAGATGTACCAGGGTGCGGGTGGTGATATGGGTGGCATGGGTGGTGCTGCCATGGATGACGATGGTCCTGCCCCTAGTGGTAGCGGAGCTGGTCCCAAGATTGAGGAAGTCGACTAAATCTAGTGTTCTTTATGTGATATTTTATAATGTTTGCCTGTTTTGACAGTACTTTTCTTTGGAAAAGTGGTATTATTTCTGGATAATGGTATCTTTACGTATTTTGTTTAGAATATATCAAGGCATCGTCACGACACCCTCTGGTATTTGATTATAATGAGGATCTCCGTTCGTGTTAATAATTATGGCATAATCAGTAGAAATATATTTATAGCTATGAAATTTGTTGCTTTGGTTACTCCATAATATCAGTATAAAAATGGAGATTTTGGTGAGGATGTGAAATTATGAATGAACGATTAAACATGAAGAAAGTTGTGGTGGTGCAAATTATAAAGCACTAAGCAATTCTTGCAAATGCATGGTATTCGTATGAAATAAATTTTTAAATAATTAACTCTCTATGTTACTTATTATAAAGAAAAGGAAAAATTACTTACTTTTAAACCCAAATACCAACAAACGAGACGCCAAGATTGAATCTTTTTTTAACTTGAGAATGTCCGTACTGTGAACGTTCAAAATTTGCCAGCCTTCACAATCAATTGAATCTCAAATCATTAGTCTTTTTCATGCAATGCATCACCTAACAGTTATTTCAACTAACTTGAATTATTAAAGCAGTGGGACATGTTGTTCCATAGTTATGTGAGCAAAGCCATATACATTCTCACCCCTTTCTACACCTATCAGATTTGACCTTTTCTCCATCTTTTTTCTAGTCGAATGGTGGAAATAACACCACTAGTGAACTTGCCTTATCGTTGAAGTCCCTTTCTCTTATCACTAATATCAATTATCAAAGGAAAGTAGTGTCGCTAGAACTTGCCTTCTGGGGGGCTCCACATAAAATGATTGTCCTGCGAGAAGGCATACAATTATAAGGATACAAGCTGTGGTGGCACCACTCAACCTACGGCTAATGGCTTGAAATGAGCAACTCAACGTCAAAGTTCTTAGCTCTCGTCCAACATATCAAAAATATGCTCTCCTAGAGGTTGAAGCTACTTCAAGCTCAACCGTAAAGCTGCTGAGCTAGAATGTGACTTTATTCATGCCATAAATACAATATTACTTCTCTACCTTATTTGCCAATGGGGATTTGCCAATGGGGCAAATGGGATTCACAGCGATCCAGTACAAGAACCAAAAAGTGCTTAAAGGATTTGAGCTCACTATAGTCTATAGCTACATTGGCTAATGGAAATAATCAGGACGGACACGTGGACAAATTTGTGGAATGGTACATTAAAGCACTACAAGTTTCCCCACAGGCACAATAAATGAATTCCATTCATGCGCACTCCGCTAGTAGATTCAAGAGCCACAGCATAGACTGTTCATAGTTGGTCCTAATGCTAAAATACTATACGATTGCCCATGAAATGAATCCATAAGCCATCTGATAAATCATTCATGGAAGATCATTTACAGTATCAACAGGAGATGGTACTCAAACTTAATCACAAGTTACAGGGAGAAAATACAACAAAAATTGTAGGCCTGATTGATACTTATTTGCTTCATTCCAACTGAGTAAATAATTATATGGCAGAGGAAAGAATAAATTAACTGATAATATAATAGCAATAGTAATAGGAGAAATAATCAAAGCAAGTCAGATACATAGGAACAAGCCCATAGCTAGTATGGAAACAGATACAAGGGGTTTAAAATGCATAACTGGTTCCATTGGTAACAAATGTAAGTACGCGACATTACTGCATAATGGAGAGCTATTCATAACAACTGCATTTAATCAGGTACATATCTATGTCAACTTAAGATCATTACCCACATGGTGAGGACGAAGGCAAACACGAACTTCATGTTCTTCTGGTCCTGCACGAAGTTTTGGCACCAGTATTTCAAGCACTGTTCCTGGTCCGTCATAATATGCTTCTATATTAGCATCTTCAGGAATTCGGGTCGAAAGTGGGATTTCTCTGACAAATTCTCCCGGAGGGCAGTGTTCTGATGATGGATCCGTTAGCTTGAAAGTTCTGTTGTGTCTCTTGATAAATTGTGTGCAAGAAGTACTAATGCAGGAGACCTTGATGATTCCATGCGTGAGTGTGTTCTTCCATGAAACTTTCACCCCTTGAAGATCTACGGAAGGCAAGCTGATTACAATCAAATAACCTTCTTCATCCTCGTAGATTGTTTTGGCAGCCGTAACAGGTCCATAAACGTTTCTCAGCACCCCACTAAATTCGTTCAGCCAGCGTGGCTCATTTGGGTGAATTTCCAAATCAGGGATACGTTCAGAAGGAGCAGTTATTTCCAAATATCGGTCATCATCATTACCTTGTGAGAAGAAATCCTTCTTCCTCTTGTTGCTGACAGGTGATAGATCCATCGCTTCCCCATTGATATGGTTAGATGTCTGAGTTGACAGATTTAACACAGATCCATTAAGCAATTTCTTCGAGTGGGAATGTGGACTACTCTTTATAGGAGGTGGCGGCCTCTCAAGTTCAATCTCGGTGTTCAGCAGATTTCTCCAGGAACTGAAATCGCTAGCTTCAGGTAAAATAGTGAAGTTTGGGTCCCTCCCTGTGAGTTCAGTCCATCTTTTTAGGTCATCTTCATCAAGACCTTTGAGATTGGGTGATGGAACCACTTCGATGCCGTGAACACATTGAGGGTTTGAGAGTCCCCTGTAATGCTTACGTTGCATCCTATGAGATCGAACAAAACCTTTGTCAACACTAAATGGAAAGGGACGCTCCCCTTGACGAGAATGCCCATTCATATAACTCCGGAGCTGCATCTTTCCCAGAGCATTCTCAGGCCTTTCCTTGAAAACCCACATATACATATTTTCCATATCATGCTGAACCAAGAAAACATCGAGCTGGAGATCAGATTTATCAAACCCGGAAATCCCATTACTGTCACGAATTATCTTTGCCTTTGATTTCTCATTCAATACAGGCTTAAAGTAAAAGCTAAAGAAGAACCAAGCTCCCCAGATGCTATCAATCCTTTTTGCACATTTCCTCCCAACTTTGGGGACACTGAGGAAACTTTCAGTTTCGTACATCTGGGAACCTAGTCCAACGTCAAGAATATCACAGTGTTCATGGTTCCAAGGCTGTGGAGGGGGGCTTCGCTCTGCTGAAAGGGGTAAATTGATATCAGGCGGACAGGTTAATACAACTTGGCGACTCATTTCAAGGTCTAGTTCTTCATGTGACGATGATGCACTTGAGTCCATGGATAAGAGAGTTGAAGGGTGATGATTCTCCATTGATAAAGCTGTCAGCAGACTATCTTCCATCTCAAAATTATCCTCGTCTTTGATCAATTTTCGAAAAGTGTATCTATAAACTTCATCCCAATAAACATTTTGACAAAATACTAGTCTTTATAAACACCGTCAATCCCAGATACAA
Source organism: Fraxinus greggii (assembly GCA_903798315.1). Taxonomy (NCBI): domain Eukaryota; kingdom Viridiplantae; phylum Streptophyta; class Magnoliopsida; order Lamiales; family Oleaceae; genus Fraxinus; species Fraxinus greggii. The sequence goes on along the minus strand of CAIGRK010177218.1, from coordinate 9,107 downwards.
ATCCCCATCATCAGAATCTTAATTTGTTCATCCCAAAATTGTGTTTCAAGTTCAACAACTTACACCCCTCAAACTAAATTTTACAAACCCTAGGTCAAAAGGAAATTGAATTCCTAACCCAACTCTTTTTCCCCCCTAAATTATTTAAATTGAAAACGGCAACAATATTATCAAGAAAATCAAGAACAAGAAATAAACAGAAAGGGGTATGCCAATAAGTAACACTTCAACACCTGTAACGTAATTAAGAAAAATAATAAAAAGCTAGATGAAAACCACATCTAACCTAAAGCCAAGAATCTCCTTGAACCCTCCAAACACAGGTAGGAGAGAGTGAATCAGATACATCAAATCCATACTCTCAAAGGAAAATCCTATCCGCAATAAACTTAATCTTTCTGTATGTATATATGAATATTACCAGTCTATGAAACCAAGGCCCAAGAAAAGGACCAAATCTGACGGGATCTTGGAAGAATACCTTTTGGGATAAGCTTCCACAACCAAGAATCCACAGAGACCAGCACACTCAGAAGAATCAATAGTCCTCACAATCCTCATCTTCACTCTATTTATCAACCTTCAACAATACAAAAAGTCTCCCTATTTTTCTCAACTATCAACCCTTCAATTTCTTGATATCTCTTTTTGTCAAATGATACATAAACGTTGACATACCGCAAATTGCTGTAAATAGAGAGAGAAAACAAGAAATGAAAACGCGTATTTGGGTTTGTTTTGTGAATTCTCGTGAGGTGGGTTGTGTACTTGTGTGGCTGTAGGTGTAGCCTAGGACTAGGAGAGGTAAAAACCTGCACTGAATGATGCTTCTGGGCCAGCGTGACGGTGACGGTGCCGTTAGGACGTTGTTAAGATCGGGTGAGTCAAAGTACGATAATGTCCGAATTGTCGTATTGGTTCTTGTTGTTTACTTTTCAAACTGTTATTACGTGCCTCCTCTGTTTTAATTGTGCTCGGAAAGAAACTAGAAAAAAAAAATACTTATAATTAAATTTTATTAATCAAAATTGAAAATAAATCAAGTGACACTGGACTCTATATACTGGATATGTATGAAAAGGCTTCTGCATATCTACAAGTTACTTAAGCGAGGCTGTGGTCCAAAGGAGGGCCAGATTCAAGATCACTAAAAAAAAGACTAATGTCTTAAAAAATTATATATAATACTTTTTTTAGTTATAATTTTTTTCCTTGACCTTTAGAAAATTGGAATGGGCTTTGGGGGATTGGGCTGAAGCCTGTTTTGAAGGTCGACTTTCGATGATGTGGAAGGAGTTTGTTCCAGAAGCAAACTCTTCAAATGTGATGATTTTATGATACTCAAAAATGTTAGCGGGAATTATATCAAACCAGAATTTTTAAGATTCAATTTCAAGAATCAAATATAAAGTTTGTTTATACAAAAATAAGATTTTAATTCAAACATTTAATATTATTAATAGAACCAAAATTCATCACAGACCCTAATTACTCTCCCGTCTCATTTCTCTCTCTACATCTCTCAATACCCATCTATTTCTCTCTCACACGACAGTCAGCTCCCCTCTCATCTCTCTACCTATTTCATCTTCTCTCCGTCGACTGTGAGATCGACGCAGCTACAGGAGACCAACTCGATGCTACAGGAAGAGGATCGGCCCCGCTGCTGACTGCGAGCTTTGTCATGCCGCTGAAAGAGGAGTGCCGTTGAAAGAGCATATCCATTCTTTTTCTTTTTTGAGTGGTTCTGTGATGGATGGTTCGATGGTGATTCTGTGGCGTGGTGGTGGTGATGTTGTGTAGATTTTGCTATTGTGGTGATGGTGGAGGTGTACGAGGCAGTGTGTGGTGGTTAGGTGCGGTGGTTGGGTGCTGTTGAGTGTGGTGCTGTGTGCGGTGGTTCGGTTGGGTGCAATGGTGATGTGCAGTGGTGGTGTACGGTGCGGTGGTGGTTGTGTAGTGGCATTAACCAGTGGTCGTGTATGATGCTGTGTGCGGCGGTGTTGTCTCTGGTAGGTGTGGAGTGTGCAGTGGTGTTGACTGGTAATCGTGAGTTGATGGAGGTGGCTCTAGCGATGGTGTTTGACAGTGGTGTCGTGTGCGTGTGAGGTGTTGGTGGTGTACGATTTGCAGTGTGCGTTGTGGTTGTGGTGTGTTGTGCTATGCTGTGGGTAGTGGTGTGCAGTGGTGGTGATGGTGGTGTGTAGTGCGAGGTGGTTGTGGTGTATGTTGGGGAGAGTGTGTTCATTTATTTGGATGGTCGTGATGGTGCGGGCGATAGTGCTTAACGGTGGTGGAGATATAGTGGTGGAGATGGTGTAGTGGTGTAGTCGAGGTGTTCGACAGTGATAATGATGGTGTAGATGTTGTGTGCAGCCAGTTATGGTCGATGATGGTGGAGTGTATATGGTGGTTGTGGTGGTCATGGTGGTTGTGGAGTTGATAGTAATAGATTTGAGAAGGTGGTGGTTGGTATAGGCGGCGACGGTGGTGGTATTGGGGTGGTGTTGGCTGTTGTCGTTGCAGTGGTGTTGGTGGTGGCGCTACTGGAGGCAGTGGTGGGGACGTGGCAAATTGTTTTGTTGATTATGACCAATAACTTTGTTGGTGTGTGACTAATATACAATATGTGATCAAAGAAATAGATAAATCATGGTCAATAAATAATGTGTGACTTAAAATTTATTAAGATGTGACCAATAATTTAATAACATGTAACCTAAAAATAATTTGTATTTAATACATTGTGACCATGAAGTAAATTGTGACTCATAAATTTTTTTATTTGTGACAAAAAAATAATATGTGATCAATTAATTAATTTAATTTGTGTTTGAGAAATAAATTGTGACCTATAAGATTTGCTGTTTGTGATTGTGGTGTCTGTAATTATGACTAATACATAACTGTGACCATAAATTATATAATATTGTAATCCTAATATATTTGATTATTTATTTAATAAGTAAATTTTAAATTAATATCCGATTTTTGAAAAAGTAAACCTTATTTCTTAGATTAGAAATAGGTCATACTTAATATCTTACTAATGAAATTTTTCCAAAAAATTATTATATGAAGGACTTTTCAAGAACTCAAACAAAACAAAAATTATGTAAATGGTAAAAATAGACTATCTCGTGTCCATCAAAGCTTTTGTTTTTTTTTTTTTTCAGAAAATTCTAAACGCAACTCCAACTCTTGTACAAAAACACAATTTTCCCCATTTTGCACCAAATATTTGGTGCAATGTCACTCCAACCCAACATCAAAATTTGCACCATATTTGGCTAAAATCCATTTTGCTCCTTTTTTTCATTTAGCACCAAATGTTGTTGAGGTATTCGTGTCATTTTTTATTATACCTAAATTTTAATTCTTAACTAATAATAATAATAATTATTTTTTGCTACTACTACTATTATTATTTGCAATAAATTTTAGCCATGTAATCAATAGTAATTGAAGAATGAATTAACGTTAATCGTACTATATTTTTAAATTTATTAACGAATTTAATATTTTTGTTAATGAAATGTAATTATTTACGTAGTAGTAAATTAAATAAATAAATAATATTTTAGATATATAAATTGTTAATAATAAAAAAATGAAGAGAATGATTAAACAATGTTCATTTGGTGCAACTTTTGGTGTAATATGTTGGATTTTTAGGTTGGTGCAAGATTTGGCACTGAGTGGTGCAAAACTTACCTCAAATTTTGGTTCAGGGTGGATATGGCTTAAAGTGTTGCCTCAATGGATTGGGACGCATGTTTTGACTACGTCTTTTTTTGAAAAATTTATAATTAAATCGAATACATTTAATTTTCAACCATACTATCATCGATAGATTCACAAATACTATCCACTTATTCATTATTTATTTCTACTTATTAAAAATGTTTGTGGGAGCCCTATAGTTTTGTTTATCGACTGTAATAAGAGGCGTTGATCGAGAATTATTTTGCCTCTGTTTGGTGCACATTTTGGGGTTCAAGAATGCATTTTTTATGTGATGGAGAATATGTGGTTGAAAATGAAGGAAAATATTATTTTATTGAAAAATGTATGGTTGAAAATGAGTAGAAGAATGGAAAAAAAAAATACGACTCAAAGAAGGGCTTTGTATTGGTTGCTCTTGACATTGAAATAAATTATAATGTGTAGAATCTTGAGATGAGCAATGTAGACCCTCTTTCTCTTCTAATTCTCTCCATGTGAAGCTTTCACATTAGTTCAAGTTCCATATGTGAGCTAACCTTAGCTGTTAAAGGCTATGTTGATGCCAATATGGCCATTCCGGAGGCAGACAATGACGAAGAACTATTGAGAAAGTGAAGAGGGACACGGAAGAGAGGATTGAAAGATAAAGAGGAGTTGTCAAGTCATCCACCAAGGAGATACGTTAATTTCTTCCTTCGAATTATTTGATTATTAAATTTTGTTCCATGGAAATGTATTTTTTGAGTAATTTCTAGTCGATATGTTGTCATAGATAATTTTACGAATGATCTCGATCTAAGATGGCAGAGATAACCGATTGTAGAATCACTTATTTGAGAATCTAGTTACAATAACCATATTGCATAAGGTATTCTGTCATACCTAAACCAGGCAAATAATAACTCAATTGTGTTATACCAACATGAAAATTGCCAATTTATAATTCTCCGCTTTGTCTTTTTGCATACTTGGGATATGCTGTTTTTGGCAAATGATGCTCGAGTTCAATGCATTCTTCAAAGCATCCAATGCCAATGTCTTTGCTTTCTGAATAAAATTCAATCGTTGCTTTGAAGGAGAATCTATTGCAATCGTTTGATCATTGCAAGTATGGCTGAATTTGTGTGTGTTTTCAATATGTGTTCGATATTTGCTATTATGAATTTGAGTGTTCTTAATTGGGTTTGAATATAAAAGTTAGAGGGGATAGAGAGAAAAAGGGTGAATAAAAGAGCAATTTATCGGTTGACGAAAGAGAAAGTGAGTCCACCATATATTGAGAGAAGTGTGAATGAAAAGCGTTGCATTGAGGGTAAAATAAAATGATTTAAACTTGTATACACATGATCTGAATATTAGAATTTGTTTAATATTCATATTATCCACGTAGAAGTTTCACATCGCTTGTTTCTTGTATATTTTGAATTCATTGGCACTTCTTGCCTGTGCTTTTGTCAAATTGCCGTTAATCGACAATTTGAATGAAAAGTAACATGTTCTATCACTTTTAAATTAATTTGTCATTTTTTTTTGAATTTCTGTCACCTTTTTATTTTATTTTATGTCACTTTTTCTACTGATTGTTACCATACATACATATTTTTTAATTTTTGTTTTTTTTTTGAGTGTCAAACATCACTTTTTACTATCATTTTTTAACAAAAGTAACATTGCATTAATATTTTATAGAAGTTTTTATTTTTAAATATGTTTCGCTCGTTTTTCCTTAACAAAATAATTTGCTTATTTTAACATTAAATTGAGGGTTATTTTCAACATTACACATTTTAAAATTACTTATAAATAAAATTTCAAACGCAGCCAATTATATACCGCATCTCTCCGTGCAATTGATCATCTTCTCATACTAACTATAGTAATCGTCTTGATAAATTATTATTGCTTGAGTAATTGATCATCTTCTCGTACTAACTATAATTACCGATTTGATAAATTAGAGTTGTTATGCATGGGGTGGAGGTTACCCCCATCGACAACTCACATAGAGGTGGGTCCATGATAAAAAAATAAAAAAATAATCCAACCTTCTATGTGAGTTGTCGATGGATGCAGAACAGCTCGATAAATTATTACTGCCTAACTAATTAGACGCAACATATATCAGAGTAAAGAATCGCAAGCAATGATGAAGGGGTAAGTGTTGTGATGCAATACATGATACACACGTTAAACGGTGGCCGGCCGTCCTTCCGTCCGGACCACGAACATGGAGACATGACGTGAAAAACTTTTTCATTTGGCCTTTTTGTGAGTATTCATTGGCTCACCAAATACGCTTTTTGGGTGTGTTTGACACCCATTTTGGAGAAGTTTAATTTCTGGAATAGAGATTGATGGAAAGAATGTATGGTTAAAAAGTAAAAATAATTTTTGGATTTATGCGTAATATTATTTTATTGATAGAATGTGTAGTTGAAATGAAGAAATAGAAATAGAATGAGGAATAGAATGAGAAATAAATATGTTTCAAACAAGGGCTTTGTTTGGAAGTTCATGCTATCTTTATTTATTTTTATTTATATATTTAAACAGAGTCAGTTTCTGAAGTTAAAACATGTTTACACACATTTTCTTTATGTACATGATTTTTCTTTCTTCAATAGGATTTTGATTATCTAATGATGGCTTCTTTTATGATTATTTATAATTTTATAGATTAAAAGAATGATTCTCTATTTAATTCATATAGAGAAAAATTATGATAATTTAATTATCTTTTTATTATATAGAGTAGAGGTTAACTTGTTACCTTTTAGTTGCATGGACATTTCTAAAAGATTGGCATTTTCATTTCACAATTTAGAAGTGCAAATAATTTCCAAAACTCGAGGAAAAGTTTCGTAAACTCAAAAGATTTTACTAGTTTTTTCATTCTTGGGCCCGTTGACAAAGCTTTTGATTAAAAAAATTAGTAAATTTTGATAAAATTAATGAAATGTGAGATCGAAAATTTGATAAAAGTTGTTGATCTTAATATTGGATGCCGTTACCACTTTATATTTAATGCATTAAACAATTATTTCATGCAAAGCATTTACTCACACTAAACCCTCTTCCAATAGACGATCAAAATCATCATTGGGCACTCGAAATTACCCCCCTTTTCGTTGGATTTCTCGGGATCATGACGGGTGCTTTATTGGTATGCCAAGCACTCAAACAGTTAAACATCGACAATTTCCACGAATCAAATGCAAAGTATTCCTCGGGATAGCCAAGAACATACGAGGAAAAGTTCAGCACGTAGTTACTTCAAGACACTCTAAGCTGAAAAATTGCAAAGCAGTATGTGCAGTGTGTCTAAATGAATTCAAGGAAGGCGATGAGGTTCGGATTTTGTCTGAATGCTTGCTTATATTTCATGTAAATTGTATCGATGTAGAATTACCCCAGCCGCCTCCTTTATCGTGCCGATGCCTTGTCAGTGCCATTGCCGTGGTTTACAAGTGTTGCTAGAATTTGGTAGCGTTCCACCGCCGGAGCTGTATAGGGTACCGGATTTTGGTGGCTAGTGGTTGAATATGTGACTTTGGGTACAAGTTTTGTACCTTGTTCTAGTTGAGTTTTGTGACTTGAATTATGTTAAGTGTGTATTCCGTGATATTCACTTTTGTTGACATTGTGTGAGAGTTTAGAAAGTATTTTTTTTTTTTTAAAAAAACTGTCCAATCAAGTGCCAACACGTGGGACAATATCAAATATGATGTATATGTAGCATAATTGTTGTGACTTTGCTTAGAAGTGAGTTTATATGTGAATTCCTATCATGTAACAACGTAAAAAAGTAAAAATAAAGTTTGAATGTGGTTGTGAGGATGACTTTGGTAATTAGACTAAAATGGTAAAATGGGTCAAAGCCCAAAATATTGCTGATTCAATTCGTACTGTACACACTTAAGAAACCCATAAATACGGATTGGGCTTGAATTTTCTTGTTTATATTGGGCTGCTATTGAGTTTTTCGTTGGGTTTTGGGTGTTTGAGTAGGGAAATTTACAGGAGAAAATTAAGAAAAAACATGTTATTAAAGTTTCAATATTATTAATCAGATATTAATTTTTTTTTTCAAAAAAATCAGGTGACAATTAGCTTTTTATTATGTTAAATATATATTATAGAGCTTGTTCGGTAGAGATTAAAAGTCAATTAAAATTGAAAATATAGTCGTTATTGGGTCCCATTTGTCTAATAAAAGTCAACAATAAAGGTTATTTTTTCAATTTTAATATCTACCGAATACGCCCATAATATGCATGAAATTTCTCCAATGAGAGACTTTATTACAGCAATCCGCCACACATGATTCCCTATTAGTTTTACCATATTTGGCCACATTCGAATCAATAGCTGGATATATGTTTAGTTCCGAAATGGAATCCATTGAAATGTTGGCTACAAGTGGATTCGATTGAAATGAAAAACCAATAATGCCGGTTGAAATTCCATGGTTGAGAGAGAAGAACCTCGTCCTCCGGCGACGGAACTTAGAGGATCCCTTTCATTGCTAATCACTTGGTGAAAAAGATTTCGCACCTTAACCGCAAGCAAAGAAGAAATTGATAAAATTTGATCCCAGGGTTCTACCATTTTTTCTAAAATGGTAGACTATAGGGTTGTTGTCTGAGTAATGTTATTTAGTAACACTAGTGTTACAATATTCTAAGTGACACTAAATGTCATTAAATGAGAAAAATAATTGAGCGAGTCACCATAATTCTACCTTAACNATGAAAAACCAATAATGCCGGTTGAAATTCCATGGTTGAGAGAGAAGAACCTCGTCCTCCGGCGACGGAACTTAGAGGATCCCTTTCATTGCTAATCACTTGGTGAAAAAGATTTCGCACCTTAACCGCAAGCAAAGAAGAAATTGATAAAATTTGATCCCAGGGTTCTACCATTTTTTCTAAAATGGTAGACTATAGGGTTGTTGTCTGAGTAATGTTATTTAGTAACACTAGTGTTACAATATTCTAAGTGACACTAAATGTCATTAAATGAGAAAAATAATTGAGCGAGTCACCATAATTCTACCTTAACATTGAGCTTATCACACAGTTACATACAAATTGGTGTTCTAACACCACTAGTGCTATATAAAATTATTCTTATTGTTTACGATGGTAAGAAGCACATGCCTTTCCATATATTCAAGCAGATGGTTGGCCATAAATTGTGACATTGATGCAATTGTGCTTTTATTTTGGATGCTTTTTAATTGGGTTCATTCCTTTATATGTGATATGGTCTTTTTACCTGGCTTTTGCTGCGGCCTAGAAAACAGGCTGAGAAACTTTTTACCCAAATTGTGAGTTAGATAGTATATTTGTGTGATTGTGATGTTTAAATGTTGATTTTAC
>CAIGRK010177211.1:0-18246 GCA_903798315.1 Fraxinus greggii | reverse complement strand
GGCAAATGATAGAGATATTTTGTGTCAATTAACTTTTTTCAATGATCAACAAATTTATCATAATACACTCGTACTTCTGAAATTTTACCAGCCCATCTTGAAAATTGTATAGAAAGACTTTAGTGGTCGGTTGACACTAGCTATAATCTATTAAACCAATTTTTTATTATACAATGAGATTTACAATATTAATTTATCAATTGCTCATTTCTATTTATTTATAATTTATATCATTTATAAACAATTTCAAAACACGCCTTTAGCCTAATTTCGGTAAACTGTCTCATTGATTTTGCTTATACGTAAGTGAATTCTATAACATGTTATCTTAACGAAAAATTCGGATTTTACTTATTTTTAAGCACACCCAAACAAGCCCTTGCTTGAACAACACACAACCAATGGATGAACAGTTGACCAATCAACCTCCTTGCTACCCAAGTTTTCAAGAATCTCTCTATTTAAACCTACATTCATAAACACTACCACTTCCATTAAGCTCACAAGAAAACAACCAGAGATGAAGAGAGAGGGTCGCCAGCATGGCATGGTCCGGACCACCGCCATCCTACCACCACCTTTAAGACCCGTGGCTAGGCATGTTAACAAGCTTGGCTCACCACCAACCGCCGGCATGTTCACCAAGGTCTCATCTAAGCCCACAAACCACTCCAAGTTTACGAGCAAGTGCGGGCGACCCCGATGCAACGGGTGCCATATTCACCCAGCTTGTAAGGCAAAGGACAAGGCCAAGGGTGCCCAAAAGCTCAGATTGGTCACTTGGCGGGTCGTGGATGCTAAACCAGGATTCAAGTTTTCGGGGTCTTCCGCATCTGACATTTTGGATCAGTTGGCTTATCCTTATATGGACGATGATTGTGATATAGATGATCAGTTGGCTAATGATGTTTTAATTGAAGAGATAGATGAATATGATAATAATGATGATCAAATGAGTTTCTGTGAAGTGGGATTTGTATTGGAACCGTTGGATGGAGATGAGAGTTGGTGCCTGGTGGAAGAAATGTGATTCATTTGATGTCTGATGAATTGTATTCTAAGTCAACTAATCCTGTTTATTTGGTTATGTAAGAAATGTTATTTAGCAAAATAATTATTAAATTAATGATTATATTTCTACTTTCTTGAATGAGTTTGTTGCTGTATGAAATGATTTCTTTTATCACAAGAATTAAATAATCTTCTATTAGAAGTAATCTTGTCTAATGGAGTGCCTAATCGTGTTACGCTTCGTGAAGAAAATACTAGTTCATTAACATATAGGCATTAATTTTTTTTTCATAAATTTGTGTACAAAGAAACATGTAGCAACAATCTTTGCTTACACCAAATGATAGAATTACTCGCTCTTCCGAGCCGAGCTCCTCCACAAATGACAATGCCTAATTTGCAGGATTCCCCTGGAAGATAAAAAGAAATATGCGAACGTTTTCATCATTGCTGAATATTTGGTCTTTTGTTCTCATGATTGATCCTTTCTGGTTGTGATGTGAATAAATCGGCCGGGGATACAATTTTCTTTTTCGATACATTCTTGGAAGTACCATTCTTCTTAGTCAAAAATGTTTGAGGGGGAGGAGGTGGTGGCATTGAGACAGTGCCGTGCTTCTTGCCTGAATAGGTTTTTCTCATTGACTCTGGCTGTGTTACTAAACTCTGCAGCAATGGAATCAAGTTAGTGAGTCTAAACATCTCTAAAGTTTAACAGGATGAAGGTACCTTTTTCATCTGATTTGTTGGTATTTCTCGTTCCTTGTAAAAATCAGGTAGCGGGCGAGCTTTGAAGCAAATGCTTTGACGCAATTTTCTAAATTCATTTCCTGCTTTTTCCTGCACGTATAAAAGGCTCTTCAGTCATACAACATTGATCGATCATGGACTAGATTAGAACACGTAGAACAGAAGGGAAAAAAAAAAGGAAAAAAAGCTGGCATCAAGAATATAACCCTTAGTTTTGTTTGTAGTTGCACCTTTGGCGCCTCCTTGGCATTGAATTTCTCCTCGAGTTTCTGAAATTGTTGGAAAAAATGAAAATGAGCACACAGTGAAAGTGATAAAATACGTTCAAGAATGAGACTAGAAAACGAGCACCCTTGCCTGTTTTCTTCTGGCAGCTCTTTCTTCAGTTCTCAGAATAAATGGAGTGGATAAAGTTGGTGATTGTAATTTGTTCCGGTAGGCAGTCAATGACTTGGGGCAACTAAAATACAAGCATATTGTTATCAGAACTAAGTGTAAGGATTTAAAATTTCAAGAGCAGAAAAAAAATAAAAATAAAAAAAATTGAGAAATATGCAAAGCAAACACACTAATTTACTGTGATTCATAGATAGAATAAGTCCTCTCACGGTCACAAATGTCAGGATTTAGAGGGACCTAATACAAACAACCCCAGTTTCTTTTAGTTATCAGAACTAGATCAGTCTATTGCATTTCTGAGGTCAGAAGTTAAGATCCAATATTCTGCATTGAACAAGTACTACAATTTCGAGAGAGAGGTGTACAGAATTTGTATAAAGGGATACCAAGAACCAATATCTCAATATCTTCTTATTTCAAACTCTAGTTCTAAAAATCAACTATTAACTAGAGATTTGCTTGTCATTTGAACTTACACTGCTGATAAAATGTGCCATTTGGGGCCGCTTGTTTTGCTTCCTAGAGTTGAGGGATCAATTGATGCTTTGTTCCTGAAGATCGTAGACATTGTCAATTTAGTTTTTACTTGTCAACAGACAACAGTATGATGTTAATTAATTTCTTGTACCTTCTATCTTCTGATCTAGGCGTTGCTGCTATATATTTTGACACCTCAAATTTAGCAACCTGCAGAAGATAACAAGAATTTAATTTTCTTCTCAAACAGCCCGAAGAAAGAAAAACCTCGTGTAACCAAGCCAGAGTAAATTGAGAGGTACCCCAATTGGAGTCTTCAGAGGAGTCGCACAATCTTTACGTGTCTTGGACGAAACTGGAGGAACACCTGAACTTTCAGTTCTTTCGTTGGAAGGAGGTTCTTTAGCAGGAACCAGATTAATCAACGTGTGAAGAGATTTCTGAGAGGACTTGTTTTTGTCCGTGGAGTCTACATTAGACTTCCTTGTGACATTGTGTTCTTTCTTGAAATGAGGAGTTATTGGCTTGGCAGGTGTAAATGGAACTTTAGACGTTTTATGGTGAATAGATGACTTGAATGAGGAAAGAGCTGATCTTTTCTTGCTTGTCACAGATGGATTATAGTCGGTTTGGACGGAATTCTGATGAGTGAACACAAAAATATCAGTTTGAGAACCTTAAACTAAGACATTCTAGATATGTTCAGTGCACAATATTAGATAGGAAACCATTACCTTCAATAGAGGTTTCTCCATCTGTGGTGTTCCACTAGTCTCTGATCCAGAAGCTGGTTCTTGATTCACAAAATTATATATCTCGTTAGATGAATTTTTCCTCATCAGAGTCTCCCCCGAGGCCTCAGTTACCCCATTTACAACATCTTTCCCAGTTTCCACTTCATTTGATTCAGCAATTGCACCAGGATCACCAGCATAGAGTCCTAAATCTTCCTTTCCAACCCGCTTCTTAAACTCGTCCCCTTGTTCTCGCAAATCATTAGCATGATCTCCACTAACTTTAGTTTCAACGTTGTTGGCAGCTTTTTCTTGATCAACCAATGCAGCTGCTGCTTTTTGAGCAGCAATTCTCTTGTAATGAGCTTCGAAGAAAGCCTTCTTCTGCGCAACTGATCCCGGCTGCGCATATCTCTCGGCCTCTTCTACGTAACGCTTGTGGGATGAAAAGGAGGACCATTTTTCCCTAGACAAAGATTCCGACATATACCTCCCAAATGAAATTGACTCCCCAAGAGCATGCATTGGGTTCCCCTGTAATTCATAGCCCATCTAATCGATGAACTTAAATCTTTTAAACATACGACTTAAAGAAAATTGGCCTCTTTATCCAAGAAGCCCAGCATTTTTCAATCCATTATTACAAGCAGAATTTGTCAGCATTCAAGAACAAAAAACTCAAAACATTAGTTTGCATCGAAAAATAAGTCAGTTTATGAAAAATAAGTAATTATTTGCAAGTTGAATTTCAGGTTGAAGACTTGAAAAAAGGAAAAAAAAAAGAAAAAAAGAAGTGCGATATTTGTTTTATACCTGTTTGGCTTCGTTGGGTATGGCAGAGGCATAAGAGAAGCCATGCATAAGACAAGCCGAGTCTCCCATTCTGTTTGCAGGTTTGTAGAATGAGAAGCCCACAACACAGCAACAATTGAAAATTACATATCCCAGAAAAATCTGAACTTTGGTCTGCTGTATTTTTTTTTTAATGACACAAACAGGACAACTTTTGTATCAGCCTTAAATTTGAAATTCAAATGGAAGGGCAATAGGCATACGTTGTATGAGTAGGCCATACATTGAGAAACTTTTTTACTCTTTTTTCAGTTTGGGATGGGTCCCGCATGTCTTAATTTTAATCAAGAACTGTAACGTTCGACTTTTCTGGATTTATTAATGTGAATTAGGATTTGGTTAACCATATCAACTGTGTGTAACGTTGGATTTTAAATTTTAAAGAGAAACTAAGCGAGTTTATGCTATGATTGTGTATAAAGCGCATATTGCTCCAAAGAACGTTGGTTGAAGTCGCTCTCAGAGGTTAAGGATGTAATGGGCTGACCCACTTCTTGTTGCTATATCAGTTTTCAAAAAATGTGATGGCTACCCATCTACAAGGATCTCATCCCGTCAAAGAAGGCATAATACATGGGCCCGTCTAACATTCTATATAAATTATATTGATGCGGTTATAACAAATGAATTCTCGACCTTTTCATTACGAAGCAAATAAGTATTTTAGAGAATCTCTAAGAGAGACTCTTTAAACATAATATGCTCTTTATTTTAAACCGTTAATCTTTAAAATTATACTTTAAGAGACTCTTTAAATTAGCATTTTAATTTAGAAAGTGAGTTTGACTCTCGAAATTTGGAAGAAAATAATATAATGAAAGACAAGGAAAAAATTAAATATTTTTTGGAAGTAGTAAAATTAAATATTAAATATAAATAGCCTGTTAAAGTACTTAAACATTTTTGCTCTATAAATAGTAGAATATGCTCTTTCAAAATAAATAGTTTCTTGGAGATACTCTAAATTGTTTCCATTCATTTAAACGTAAAAAAAAATAACATATATAAATCCATCTAAGGATAATAAGTTAGAGATTGTGGAATGAAGAACGTAGACTTTCTTTGAAACAATGTAACCTACATGACAACATCGTGATCTTGATTATGGGATTCACCCGCTCTTGCAACATAATTTTGTACCAAGGTTTTCTTAGAGTAAAGAAAATTTGTTTTGGAAAGAAAATCTCAAATGACTACAAATGGGTTTGCATTACAGGAAGAGAGAGAAAATAACAAAACGAATCACAGAAGCCACGAAAAGTAAAACCCATGAACATTTATTGCTTATCCTGTTTTCTCACAATTAATTCAATCCCACGTTAAGTATACTCCCGGAGTACTTGATCTAACATCAGAAATCACCAAAACTGTGGTTAATCAGTAGATACTGCCAAATTGTGATCCAAATTACGCTGCAATATGAAACCATCCAGTAATTCAAGAACTAACCGAGCGGATTGAGCCGCATCTAGAGCATTGACACATTTCAACTCGACGATGCATCCATTGGACCACTCCCTGGTATGACCTTCTTTTCTTCACAACAGAACTGTATGCGCAATATATCAGGCTCTCGTCGCCACCCCTCTCTAGGACATTTCAGCATTACGGAGATGTTGATCATGCCCATTCACGTGCCACAAACCTGAGTACGTGGTTCTTCTCTTTGTCTTAAAACTTCTACCTCTTCTTTTCTGCCCTTTACGACTGGAAAGCATTGCTGACATCAATGCCACAAAACCAAAGACTGCAACTGCCCAAAGCACAATGATCCAAAATCTCACGGAAGTGAATGTTTGATTGGTAACTGAAAGTAGCAATAATTCCTGAGATGCATTCTGTGGCTTGGAATAATGTCTCGAGGCTTCATCAAACTTTCCTAATTTCCGCGAAGTTGTAATTTCACTAGTGTTCTCTCGATTTGGAGGATGCAAGGAATGGGGATCATGTATCTCACGATTTGGAGAGTGTAACAAAGAGGAATCCGGGATCTTGGGATTAGGACTGGACAAGGAAGTAAGATTCGGGCATTTCTTTCTCTCATGGTGTACGTGTAGAGCATCATTTAATTTATTTGCACACTCTATGCTGAGCAAGTCACGCTGTGATGCACCCTTGTCAGACTGATGAAGGGTCGATGGATCAGGAGGGTCAAGAAACTTAGCCCAGCATTTATTAACCAAATCCACATGTCTCCATCTCGCTTTATCGAAGCTCCAGTCACCAACCTTAAATTCAAAGCCATAGTGAAATACTCTGTACTTGACACCAGGTACAGGATCATATCCTGGGTATATTAAGATCTCATTGCTTATGATATGCCGCAAACTCAACTGCAATGACAATACCAATATAAGTTGCAAGTTATTGTAAAAAAGCATATTATCAACATTTTGCATTATAACTCTGCTAATCTTCCTTACGCTAAATGGTTTAACGTTTTCTAATAATCAATAAAGAGCTGAAATACCTCTGCAGCACCAAAGCAGTAACCATACATCTCGCTAATCCAACCAGATTCATAAACGTCCCCAGTTATGTTTTTCGACCAATGAGCTCTATCAGCCCGGAGCTCTTCAGTTTTGTGGAGCCAAAGTAAAACCAATTTCCTCAGGTCGCTTATATGCATTATAATCACTCCTCCAACCTTGTTGCAAGCATCGGGATTACGGGTATGGATTTTTGCTAGCTCGTTGTCACAGCCAATCAGGTAGCTGACATAGCATATGAAAGAAACTGAGGGAATAACTCATGGTACTTTAGGGACGTCCCAAAAAAAAAAAAAAGCACCCATAGATTTGGAACACGTAAATCGACAGAAATTTCTATATGGAACTGAAGGGATAAAACAAAAACTTCGTTCTTACTCATAAGGAGTTGCAACAGGCCTGCCAGGAGCTGCATTGAACTCCCATGGTGTAATTGGTCCTCTCATTATCATGTCAGATTCAAGGATTACTATGTACTCAGCATCAATCTTTGCATGATCCAGCCAATGTGCAACTCCAGCTGGTTTATGTATTGCAGGATACCTGATGTGCCACAAATGAAACCCAAGTGTTACTATCTGCTAAGATGCTCATTGGTCTTCAAAAGCACTTTTGATAGGGAGGATTGGATACTACTGGATACTTTTAATGAAGAAAAATAATTTAAAATTTGTAGATTATATTGTGGTGACCAGCCTACCAAACGCGCAATAAATTCATTATTAGCAAAAGTCATTCAATTGGTTCAGAGAGAGAGAGAGTGGTTTAATTAAATGACTTTCAAAACGGAAAAAAGGAAATAGCTCTAGGTTTTCTTTTGTTTGTATTTTCCTTTCTCTCTCTCTTTCACCTTTTTCCATTTAAAATACATTCATAAGTTTTGCAATCTTTTACGTTCAAATTAACATAGGCAAAGCTTCATATAGTTGACCAAGAATTTCAGCAAATACAAATGACATTACCAATCACCAGTTACTGGATGCCGGCTCATGGATGGAACATAATGGGTGGGAGCTATATCAAGTCCTTTATATTGCTTCAAGTCCCCTTCTGTACAACTAAGTAGCCTCGTGATATTTCCAGGCTGCCCACTCAGGTGGAAACTGTGGACGAGCCCCACAGTTTGCCAATCATAGTAAGTGGAGCACTCTGTTGAGAAAATGGTATGAATTTTTGGGTGCGACTTTGCAGGATCACCATCATCTTCTGACTGTACATTAACTTCCATGATTTGACGACTCCCAGGAGTCCATAATTTGGGCTGAGTTAGTTCCACAAATGTTTTTCTCCTAAAGAAACTCAAGAATTTCGACCACTTGGGCTTAGGGCAACCATGTGCTGCATGTTGTAACAATAGGCCTTCATTCAGAGTATTTATACATTCTATGCTAAGTAATAGTGCCCGCCTTTTGTTCAAATCAGCTTCCATTTCTTTTACCTGCAAAATAATGTACTAAACGTTATTACTACCAGTTGGGGTGAGAGATCAGAGTCCAAGGTTGTACAAATGATACATACTTTAGGGGAAATGAGGTATATCGACTGAAGCCATTCTAAAACTCAATTCATTCATTTCAACAAGCACTTTATTTACCTCTCTAGGATAAGGAGGTTCAGGAAAGAGATGCCCACAATTATACACAATATTGTCTTCATGGTGATCTAATTTACTGAACGACCACTTTCCAACCCTAAACGGCTGGCCATAGTGCAAAAGAATGGGATTAATGCCTTCCTGGGGAATATAACCAGGGTAAATCATCAGGTTATCATTTATCTTGCGGCAGAGTCCCACCTGATAAAGCAAACCACTGATTCATATTCGTGTATATTAACCTGTTTATGTATCTGTATAGGAGAAGGAACATCACAATAGAGATGAATGGATAGTACTAGACAGTATAAAAAAAAAAAAAAAAAAGAAAAAAACAGAAGCTAAAATCTTGTTTATTATACTATCTAGTCTTGTTCAATAAACACGCACTATATGTACATATATAAGATATATAGAAGAATAAATGATACAATTTACCTCGAACGCTCCAAATGAATATCCATACATTTCACTGATCCACCTCGTTCCATATATGTCACAAGTATGATTTGCAGATAAATGGGCTCTATCTTCTTGCACTTCTTCAGTTTTCGAGAGCCATAAGGGTGCTAATGCTCGAAGATCATCAATATGCATGGCTAAAAGCCCACCGACCTTGTCACAGAATCCAGGGTGCTTCGTGTGCAATTTAGCAAGAACATTGTCACATCCAACCAAGTATCTGACCAAGAAATATAGTTTTTATGAATTTATGAAGTGGACGGAGATTTTCATGTAGAATCTCCTCATAATTTAGCATTGCTGTCAATTAACATGCAAATAATATTTCGTAAATCTTTAATAGCACACATACAGAGTTCCCTTTTCATTATCAGAAATTGATGAATCTGGAATAACGCGTATACATAAGCAATCCAACATATTCATTAAGTAAAAATTTATTCAACAGTTGCAGCATCAGTTTTAAGATGACGCCAAATCATTTGAGATGTAAGCAATAATTTTTCTTCTGCTGTCAACTGATGAGATTGAAGAACAAAACGAAATTCAGAAAACAAACACATATTCCATAATTCAAGAAAATCTACCAATTCTATCAAATTCTAACCTTGGTCCCTGCTAAATAAATCCATACAGAAACCTTAATACCTAGGATAGCAGTTCTTACCCATGATATGCAGCAACAGGTTTGCCTTTCTCAGCACCAAGTTCCCACGGTACAATTGGGCCTCGAATGATCATGTCTGCTTCTAAAATTACTACCCAATCCACATTTTCTGAATCTTTACTATGTTTTAGCCAATGCACAATCCCAGCTGGTTTGTTAATTGCAGGATACCTATCACAACCCACAAATTAAAAACAAATAAAATTGAAGCCACCTCTTTATTTAAATAATGAATAAACGGAAATGATCAATGAAACCCCTCTTTAAATTTAAATAATAGTCTTCACAAAATGCCAAAAAGACAAAAAATGCTAATACAGTACCAATCACCAGTCTTGGGGTGCCTACTGATGGAAGGAACCTCAAATGTGGGGGCCAAATGCATGCCCCTGTAACTCCTTTTCTCCTCCTCTGTGCAGCTTAGGAGTCGGGTAATGGGACCGGGCTGGTGGGCCTTACGATAGCTGTGCATGAGGCCTACTGTCTGCCAATCGAAGTAGTTATGACACTCTACAGAGAACAGCGTGTGGATCCTCTGGCCTGCCGAATTGTGTTCTTGGGCTCGCCCACGACTAATCAACATCCCTACAAGAAATAACACTAGAATTTTCTCCATTTCAACGATTACATACAAAAAATCGTAATGGGATTTTGCTATAAAGATCTGAATTTCATGTTGTGTTCAGAATCGAAAGGCTTTAGCTTTCCCTTCAATTACGTGCATCTTTTAATTATATCACTGTAAACCAGAATACAAGATTCAATAAATCAAAATTCTTTAATCTCTGTAATTTGATAGTGTGCATTGCGGATTGGAAATGAGAGAGCGAGAGAGAGAGAGAGAGCGACAATATTTGATCATCGGAGGTTTGCTGACACGGTCTAAATTTGGAAGGAAGAATCTCGGAACTTTTTTTTGTTCTGTTTTTTTGGGAAGATTTCCCCGAACGCCCTCGTTAATGTGACATTATTTTCGTACTCGATTTTCGCGGGTGCACCAACTAGACTACCATTAATAACTGATTTCAATACTTAGATAGCACATTTATTTGCTAAAAACATAGCGTCTGCTCGTCTTTTCTCTAAAAATAGCTTATAAGTTTTAAATTAAATTTTAACAACAAATTTATGAATATTAAGCCCCTGTTTGGCCCCCATTTTTTCTACTTCTCCTTCTACTTTTTTTTCTCTTTCTTCATTGTAACCACACATTCTCCAAATAAAATAATATTACACACAAATCTAAAATTTTTTATCACTTTTCNCAATACTTAGATAGCACATTTATTTGCTAAAAACATAGCGTCTGCTCGTCTTTTCTCTAAAAATAGCTTATAAGTTTTAAATTAAATTTTAACAACAAATTTATGAATATTAAGCCCCTGTTTGGCCCCCATTTTTTCTACTTCTCCTTCTACTTTTTTTTCTCTTTCTTCATTGTAACCACACATTCTCCAAATAAAATAATATTACACACAAATCTAAAATTTTTTATCACTTTTCCACCACACATTCTCCCATCAATCACTATTCAAAAACTAAATTTTCCCAAAAAATTGATCTCAAACACAAGCTAAACATTTATTATCCACACATCGTTAAACCCAAATTATAAGTTTTGAAGCATTCGAATTATAAGTTTGCAACAGTACTCGCTTATAAGAAGAGAATGTCCTAAGTTTTTTTTTGAAATTTATAGATCTTTCACAAGCGATGGAAAAAACAATTAGATCGTTACAAAAATGTTTGCGATGTTTTGCGAGGTGAGCGGATTGCTTAAGTTTATGCTACAAAAATTCAATAAAAGATTAGGACCAAGCTAGATATTTTACCAAATATGATTAAATCAATGCTAAGGCTAGGTTAGTTGACATGTATGAATTCGATCTTCCTCCACATATTTCGTAAAACTTACAACTAATATCTACCAATTATCTACACTTTCCGTAGAACCCACATCTTACGATCACTTAAATTTTAACTTAAAAAACATGCACTCAACCTTGACTCTTGAACTGCCAATTATATCATCTCCTTGAACTACGTAAATATTTTTCAAATCGTGGCTGAATTTTCAATGAGAAGAAAAATATACCAACAAGGTTGAGAGCCAAACAAACAAGGTTGTATGCTAAGTCCCGAGGATATTTTTCTCTATAATAAATTGATGAAGACTACGGAATCAATGACCAATGAACAGAAAAAAGAAACAAAAATTATCAGCCTTTACATCGACAACTCAAACAACGCTGAGATACAGAAATGATCACTATCTCTGGAGCTTCCCGATGGAGTGCAAATATATTGCAACAGAAACAACACTGTGAAGGCAAAATAACGTTAGTCAGACATTCTGAATTCATTCTTTTATAGGCCGCGTATAAATCATATTCCAAATCATGCGTGACTTAGTGTGTGAATGTTGGAAGTGAAATTTTAGCAAGTACTCACGTGGAACCAAGAAAAAAGGCAAGAGAGAGATAAAATCCAAAGAGAAAAACAGATAACACTGCGGTCAGCAGCATTGCAACTGAAGTAGAGTACACCTGCAATAGTAATGCAAACTATATAAACATTTCTAAGTTAAGGCGAACTGTATACACAAGTTTATTTGTAGTAAGTTGACACCCAGGACTTAACATCAGAAATAGGCCTTCCTTTATCCATTCACGGTTGAATAACTGTCAGAAGAAACACCTAATATGTTTCTTTGATAATGTTACTCCAATTTGTTATTTTTCTTGTCTAAGTTTTACAGTTTGCCAACCCTGGATTTGTTGCAAATGAAGTTCTGTTATTGTCACACTCCTATTGTTCACTGGAGATGAGTCAACTTATGGGCAGTTCAGTGAATGGAAGAAATTATTGAGCTGGACCAATCAGCTGTTAAAGGAATTCACTCCTTATTTCTTCTATTCAACTCATTCAGCTGCAACTCTCATCAAGTGTTTGGTGAAACTGAATTCGGCAAGAAAAATTGCAAGTCTTTGTAAAGAATTTATTCTATTACTAGCCCTGTCGTGATGCAGCTGGATGGTACTTGCATGGTTTCTTCACACGAAAATAATGCAAAAAAATATATATATATGATAAAGACCAGATGCCTTTGGCTGTGGCTGTGGCTGTGGCAGCGACATGGGACGATATGTAGTTATGGACAATTTTGTATAGATGTTAGGTTTTTGGGTATTTCTTCAACTATGTTTATTGTATTGACATCTGGTAGCCCTCTCACTTAACTAAATATTTCATTCATGTCTTTGAATGACTTCATGGTACTTTCCTACTGCATATTAAATCTGTCCCCCACAGAATTGGCCATTGATCCAACCCATAGAAGTAACAAATCATGACACTGAGTGCAATCTAATAAATTGACGCAGACTTGGAATAAATGCATATATGCTACAAGTATTTACCTTCACAATGTTGTCAGCATACTTCATGACCATTGATACTGCAATACCACTGCATTGGCATCAAGTATATTAGTTAACAGAAGACTCTTTAAAAAAAAGCAAATATAAACCTGTAAATATTTTTCATAAACACTTATTGTCAAGGAAAATATCAATGTATTATAGAAGAAACAAAGGGATAAATTAACCTGAATTCACGTGTTATTAAAATCAAAATTCAACTTAGGGCAGTTAGCATCAACACAATTTCAAAGAAACAATATTAAGTTATTAACTGTAGATACTTCCATAATTTCGGAAATAATACATGCAGGGTATGTTATATGTAAATAATGAACAACACTCAGCAAATTGTGCCCAAAGTTACTGTTGTCCAGTTCATCATCCCCGGTACATACTCCAGTCATATAACTTTGAATGATGGCCTTTCATGTTTACAGGAAACCAAGGTAGGGATTTAGCTCAATGCACCAAACAGCAGTAGGTTTATAACTAATTCCAAGTAACTTCTGCAGACACAACACTATGGATACACGAGTAATAACCCACACACAAATGACCAAGAATAAGAACCATTCAAGAGAAGACATTAACAGTAAAAAGAACCAAGAGCTTCTATGGAATGGCCGAAATCATATGGAAGCTAATTTCTTAAACCAGGATTGTTTATATTGCTAAGTAGGTTTTGCAAAGGCCACGTGACAAAGATTAGGTGCAATTTTTTTGAAGAAACGAGCTGATTTTACAAACTTTAGTGCATTTTGCGGCCCTATATAATATGTGCAGATAATAAGTGGTTAGTAGCTGTGAGTCCTATAAAATGTGTAAATAAGAGTATGTTGACCATAAGTGATTAAAATATAATCACCTACCATACATGCACTGAAAATTCTGCCTAAGATTTATTTAATTTTGCTCCAAATCCTGTCACGTGTAAAAGGCCATATTTTTAATTCTTTTGATCACATGTTCCACTTCACCAATCACGCCTGAAATTATCCAAGACCAGGTGTTTCATCTTTCTGGACTCTCAGGGAGAATGGATTCAACTAATTTCCAAAATCATGAGTAAGTGATGGAATTCAACCAAGTAAGAATATAGAATCTATAAATTTTCATTGTTGAGTTTTCTCTCTCGTTTCAAAGTCAAACTTACCAGTTGCAAAAAAGCCTATATTTGTTCAAAGAAGAGTCACAATTTTCTTTTGGCCCCATAGTTGATTATAATTCAATATTCTACCAGTTAGGCAAGTCGATCCAGCTCAAAATAAATGGCTATGTGTACCTCAGAGCATGGTTCAAAATCATGAGAACTGTAACTAACGAATATCCATGGAAGAATCCCCTGTGGAACAAAAGATTAACTTACATGTTATGTATAAAAATTATTGAATCATTAATCTAGAATAACAAACTGTGATCTTTATGTTACAACTGAGATGAAAATATCTGATTGCAAATTGAGTCTGCTCTCTTGAGGAAACTTGCCTGAAAGAATAATAAGCTGTTTCGTGATAAGCATTAGCTACATGATCAACCTTAAGCATATCTTACTAAAGGTTTCAAAGAAAAAACATTGCAAAAATATGTATCTGGAAACTATAAATTATGTCATATTTAAAGCAGAAATTCCTCAAGTGTTAGAGAGAGAAAAAACTGATAATTTATATTCATTGGCAGATTTCCAGTTCCCATCTAAAAATAATTTTATATGGTTTGACTAGTATTGATCATGCGACGAGAAATGAATTAAATTTTGTACAATGAACATCCTGTATCATTGACATAAATAAGAGAAATAACAGAAGCAAAAAGTAGTTTCAATTTACTTGTTCATGACTGCATCAAAATCTTGAACCAGTATAGCGATAGCATTGAAAGCCATCCCAAATACATACAACCAAAAGTTCTGCACATTAATATTCCTCGAAGGTCGCTTTTTAATGATAGCCTACAGAACAAAAGAAACTTATCAGTTATCAAAAAACTGTAAACTGAGTCCTCTCTATTTTGACAATTTTTTAAAACAGATCCTCATGAGAATTCTAATAATAGTATTCATTAGCTTAAAAATAAGATGATTTGAAAGGAACAATATTGGCCGAGAAAATCAAAGCATTTACCGATTTTTTTATTTCTTTTTTGGCAAAGATCATATTTTCATATATAGGACAAGATATACCTCAGTGTAGACTCCAGCAAAACCACTCAGAAGGGCCATAACCTGAAATGAATTTCTAAGAGTAATTTTAAGCATTGACATCTAAAAACCTTAAAGTAAAGGCGGATCTTCTTTTCGATGAGTAATCATAGGCTTATCATTAGATTAGATTATGCCATCACATTATCAGTTCAGCAACTCACAATTGCCATCAGCCAACCTTGAAAAGGTGTTTGCAGAACTTGATCGGAACTGAAAAGAAAATGTCCTCACGTAAAAATAAAGAAAAGAAAACAAATACAGTCAGGATTCAAAAAAGGGGCACCACGTAGAGAGAACTGAGAAGGAAATCAAAATCAGAATATGATAGAAAGGCTCTCTTTTCTCGTTGTCCAGTAAGGCATACAAAACTGTAGTCCAGTGCGCACACAAGGAAGAATATGAACACTAAAGTTAAACTGCAAGACAACAACATTAATACACGGCCAAAACATTCTTACTTAGTGTTTAGTTGTGCTGTGGTGCATCCAGCACACAACAAAATGAAAGCCGCCCATTGGATCTCACTCAACCTGAAAGAAAACAAATATGTTTAATCATTTTTTGTTATGGAGTCTCTGTCATCCTTCCTTCACCACCACCTCGTCCAAAAGGACAAGAAAAGAGCTGACTCGTACGTATGAGTCATGCCAACCAAAATATTTTCAAAATTGTACCAGGTAAAATCCATTCAATGGATATGGTAATGATATAGAGAGCCTTTCTTTATTTGAAGTTCAAATTCAACAGATGTAAATTGTGAAGTGACTTACTGTTTCTTAAGAATGATACGGTATAACACGCCAGTGCTGATGATGTTTAAATTCTTTAATATTTGATATCCCGGGGCATCTACATATGCAAAGATGTAATACTGCCACAAACAAACATATTTAGAAAGCAATACTGCAACCAAGATTTTGAATGCAAAGGAATTTTGTAATATACATGATCAAAAACCTACCTGAAGTAAATTCTTGATTAGATAAAGAACTGCTGGAATGGGGTAAACATTAACTTCATCTACTGTCGTACTTAACCTAACATGAGCACAAAATTGTGAGAATGAGAAACAAAAGATTGCATTCAACTAAATGAGGAACTCAGAAAAAAATAGAACAAGAAAATCTTGAGTAAATTAGACAATTGCAGAAAATTATAAGCAATACTTAGTGTAATAAAATTGTGGACATCACTTTTCACAAGTCATAAGGGTCGGATGCATAAGATTTAACCTACACATAATTATTAACTGTCTGTCAGAGTTATCAAGAAAAATCACTGAGATCTGGAGGACTGAATCACGTATCTGCAAGCACTAAAATAGTAAAATGTATCAATTTTTATTAGGATGATGTTAATTATTATGTTGTCCAGAACCGACTATATTTTTTGTTGATTTTAGTTCATCCTTGCTTTTGTAAGGGAGGTAATACCTTCAAGTTTAAGATTTTTCCAAATTTTTTCTCAGTGTAATTCGGGAGGATGGGGGAAAAAGGAAAAAAGAAGGGAAAAAAGAAATGTTGTTCAGGACTCTTTTTCCAACTAAGATAATATATACGTCCAAAATGAAAAGCGTCTGCAATTCTATCTGTTACATAATAATAGCGAAAAATGCGTAACTTGAGGAAGGAAAAGAATGACCTGTTATCCTCAGTAACACCTTCGTTCCTCCAGATTCTTGCCAAGGCTGCAAGCGATAGTGCACATTTTAAAGCTTCTACCTAATTACAAGAAGAAAATCAACGGTTTAAGTTAATAACATTCTTCTATAGATGCCAGAACCTAGCAATATAATGATCTAAAATGAAGTAAGGAACTGTGATCCATATATATCGAATTGAAAAAAGGTCGTCCGCTCACCAAAAAATTTGCGGTTGTGACACTGTACTCGTACTTTCCAGCCCTCTTCGACCAGACAATTAGAATTGCTTGTGAACTCGTGAGAACAGTCAATGCAAGTGTTACTGCTGACCTATTTTGATCATAAAGAAAAAAGGCAGAAATGAGGTGAACTTCCCCTTTCCTCTCAAATTGTTAGTTCTAGAAATGTAATATAATTGAAAGAAACTCATACTTGCGCTTCCACTTAGACTGGACATTGGAGCTTCCACCCAACATGACCTTACACACTATTGACTGACCCCTTAAGAGAAATTCGAGATTGAAAAGAGCAGGCCTACAAAAAACATAGAGAGAGAGAAATTCAGCATGCTGAACTTGAGTGTGTGATACAGCAATGAGATAGTTTTAAGAACAGACACAATTATAGCCGTATCATAACAATTTCACAAAAAAATGCATGACCCTACACTGCATTCTTTACCCACCTAAACCATAACACGACTAAAAGCAAATCTAGGGAAACCAAATTATATTTTAGCTCAATCGAACCTCTATATAATTATACCACACAATCACGTTGCTGTAGAGAACGAAACAAAAGAAAAGAAAAAAAATGCAATGGCGCAGACATAAAACATAAAGAGCTCAAATTACTTGCAATTTATTTTTCTTAAAATGACGAATCTGCATATTTCCAATTTTTCTGACGACTCCTAAAGCATGATGAGCTGTTAAATACAACTATTTTAGCACAAAATTAGAGAGGGAAAGCTTATAAAATTCACTATTTAGGATTTTCCAGTTAGTGCTGTTATTTAACGAAAATCACAACAAAATGATCACAGCCAAAAAATAATCAAATCTACTATTAAATTAATCCACCGATTAATTCCACACGGTAGAAAGGAAATATTAAAAATATGCCACCGTGAGAAGTAAAAATTAATATGCTAACATGGGAAGAAAAAATTAACTGAAAGTGCAAGAAGAACCTGACGAACTATCAGTCACTGCAGTTCATGAAATTCAAAGGCTTGGTGAATCAGAGGATTTCGATTTTTTTTTTTTAATATTCTTGGCCCATTTAGTTCTAACCAAAATGATGTGTTTGAATCGGCTAGGCCCAATGAAAAAGACCGCAAAACAGTATTTTCGACTTATTATTTTGGGGGGAAAAATTCACAACTCAGTCTTTATCTATCCCAAAATCACAAATCAGGTCCCAAGGTTTAGAATTGCAAAAATCAGGTTTTTTATAAATTAATTATTTGTATTTCACAATTATTATATTAAATTAAATATTTAATTATAATATAATATAATTAACCCACTCTCACCCCACCCCAC
>CAIGRK010177158.1:0-14060 GCA_903798315.1 Fraxinus greggii | reverse complement strand
CGGTAGAAAGGATCTTGGTTTTATGGGACTAAACAAAAGTGGACCTTTGTGTTTTGAAAGCTGCCCCGCAGGTTATATACATTATGAAGTAACCTGCAAGGTAACTTCTATCACATTCCGTTTAAGTTGTGTTTATAGTTTCCATTCTATTGTTACTCGGAGGAGTTTATGGAGTAACTTGATTGATTTTGGAGATACATGTTCAATACCTTAGATGATCATGGGTGACTTTAATAATGTACTTTGATCCGAGGAAAGATGCAATGGAGTGGAGGTAACTCCATACGAGATTAGGGACTTCGCATATTGTTGTTTGATTTCGGGTCTTACAGACTTGAGATCCATTGGATGCTATTATACTTGGTCCAAAAACTCAGTGGACATCATATATTCGGTTTGGAGTAAGCTCGATAGAGCTATGGTTAATGAACTGTGGCAACACGCGGGATTTCATGCCTTAGCAAATTTCCAACCAACTGGTTGTCTCTCGAATCGCTCGCTATGCATAGTTTCACTTTTACAGGAAGGTGGGAATATAAGAAAACATTTTAAATTCTTCAACACGTGGACATCTCATTCAAAATCTCATAATGTAGTGTCTTCCAATTGGAACCAACAGATCAATGGCACGAAGCAGTTTACTCTGTGTAAAAAGTTACAGAGGCTAACGAAAATTTGAAGCAAATCAATACCAAGCACTTTGCTCACATTTTTGTTCAGGCTGAGAAAGCTAGAAATGATCTCAAGGCTACCCACATGGAGCCACATGATCATCCAACGAATACTGAGTCGCAAAGAATGGTTGCATTTCTACGAAAACAAGCCGTAGGTATTTGTGATGCAGAGAGAAGCTTATACTACCAACAAGCCAAATGTACGTACTTGAGCAAGATGATAAATGTACGAAATTCTTCCACTTTTTGGTTAAAAGAAATATGAAGTAGAATTTCATTGCTGCCGTAATAAAGGAGGATGAGACTCCTACAAATTCCTAAAGAAGTGGCAGCTGAATTTATAAGCTACTATCAAAACTTACTTGGATACATATGATCGATCAAAATATTTTTGGTGAAGGGCCATTACTCTCTTCGGAACATGCAGAATTCCTTGTAAAGGATATTTCTTTACAGGAGATTAATGATGCTTTGTTCAACATTGGGGATGATAAATCCCCAGGACTGGATTGATACACTTTGTGTTTTTTTAAGAAAGCATGGGAGACTATAGGGGATGATTTTGTTGATGCTATTACTAAATTCTTTAGGTCCAGTTCAATGCTTAAACATTTTGATCACACCATCATAGCTTTGGATTTGAAAGGTAGCCATTCATCCACAGTTAGGAATTTCAGGCCTATTTCATGCTGCAATGTGGTTTATAAGGCGATTATAAAAATCTTGTCTAACAGATTAGTGCCTATTCTTGGTTCCATCATTGATCAATCACAGATAGCCTATGTGGAGGGAAGGAGCTAAGCTACTATCAAAACTTGCTTGGATATATATTACATGTGATCCCATCGATCAAAATATTTTTCGTGAAGGGCCATTACTCTCTTCGGAACATGCAGAATTCCTTGTAAGGGATATTTCTTTATAGGAGATTAATGATGCTTTGTTCAACACTGGGGATGATAAGTCCCCAGGACTGGATTGATACACTTTGTGTTTTTTTAAGAAAGCATGGGAGACTGTAGGGGATGATTTTGTTGATGCTATTACTAAATTCTTTAGGTCCAGTTCAATGCTTAAACATTTTAATCACACCATCATAGCTTTGATTTTGAAAGGTAGCTATTCATCCACAGTTAGGAATTTCAGGCCCATTTCATGCTGCAATGTGGTTTATAAGGCGATTATAAAAATCTTGTCTAACAGATTAGTGCCTATTCTTGGTTCCATCATTGATCAATCACAAATAGCCTATGTGGAGGGAAGGAGCTTGGTTGAAAATGCACGTGAACTATTAAGGCAATNGATGATTTTGTTGATGCTATTACTAAATTCTTTAGGTCCAGTTCAATGCTTAAACATTTTGATCACACCATCATAGCTTTGGATTTGAAAGGTAGCCATTCATCCACAGTTAGGAATTTCAGGCCTATTTCATGCTGCAATGTGGTTTATAAGGCGATTATAAAAATCTTGTCTAACAGATTAGTGCCTATTCTTGGTTCCATCATTGATCAATCACAGATAGCCTATGTGGAGGGAAGGAGCTTGGTTGAAAATGCACGTGAACTATTAAGGCAATACAATAGAAAAAGAGTATCGCCACAATATGATTCCATCAATTGGGAATTTTCGAAATCTGTTTTGGAGGGACTGGGATTTCCACACATATTTATTAAATGGGCAATGGCTTGCACCTCAACCCCGTCATTCTCAATTGCAATTAATGGCAGTACGCACGAGTTTTTCAAAGGAAAAAGGGGCCTACGGTAAGGTAGTCCCTTATCACCATTCTTATTCGTGATCCGTCTCGAATATTTTTCAAGATCTTTGAAAGTGGTTACAAACAATACTTAATTTAATTATCATCTGAAGTGCGGGTTCTTGAAAATCACACTTTTGGCTTTCACGGATGATTTGATGTTGTTTGCTAGAGGTGACATTATTTCGGTGCACATAATGATAGATTGTTTGACCAATTTTGGAGATTGTTCGGGATTTCGAATGAATGCAAATAAATCCAACATATTCATTGCTGGAATGCACGGCCAAGAATTGGATGATATCCAAGAGTTAGTGAACATGCCGAGAGGTTCCATGCTGTTCAAATATTTAAGAAATTCCATTAGTTGTAGAAAAATTGAAAGTCAACCACTACGCTCCTTTTTTGGATAAAATTAATGCATACATACATGCCGGACAAGCACATCATTATCTTATGCTGGCGGGGCTGAATTGGTAAGATCGGTTTTACAAAGAGTTGATTGCTTTTGGTTGTCTATATTTTCGATCCCAGCCAAGTTAAGACGTTAAATGTTGGAATAATGCACTATTAGGCAAGTCACTGTGGAACATACATACTAAGAAAGACACACTTTGAGTAAGGCGGGTTAATCATGTGTATCTTAGAGGGGCATCAATATGTGAATGGTCATCCAAGAGGGATGATTCACCATTACTCAAAAAGATACTATCCATTGCGAAGTACTTTAAGGATACTGAAGGATCAACTCATGTTGCCTGCAAAAAATTTCAGATTGGATCCATAGGGACAATATGAGCATTGCTAAAGCTTGTGATTATTTTCGACCGAAGGGAACACCAACTATCTGGGCAAAGGCTGTTTGGAGCTCATGCATTACTCCAAAACATTCCTTTTTCCTATGGCTTAGTGCAAAAACTAAGCTCCTTACCAAAGATCGACTACAACACATGGCGATCGACAACAATTGCATGTTTTCTCAAGCTGCAACCGAATCAAGCCAATACTTTTTCTTTCAATGTAGCATGAGCATGGAAATTTGTGGACAAATCAGATATTGGTTTGGGATCACAAGAGCCAAGTCTACAATACCAAGTGCTTTGAAATGGATCAAGAATGAAGGACATGGAATAGCTTGGCAATGTAAGGCCAAGAAAGTTTCGTTGGGAAGCACTATTTATCATATCTTGACAGCTAAAAACAGAAAGATCTTTGAAGATCTAAGACGAGATCCCAATAGCATAGTTCAACGAATCAAAACACCGGTGTACAAAGTTATGTATTCTTTGTATCCTCATGTTTTGTATCATTATGAATCTTTAGCACTAGGCATCTAGATTGATATCATTGGTGCATCTTTCAAGTTTGTAAGCCAGGGTATGCCCAGAGAATTTGTCCACAACTTTTGATCATTATGAAATTTTATTTACCGATCCAAAAAAGAAGAAGCTGATATTCATGAAAGTAAAGCATTTAGAAGCCTAATTCAACCAAAGCAAGAAGAGTACTACATATGTATTTGTGGTATGAAAATGTCATTTGATTCGATATAATGTTACTTGTATAAACTGAAAAAGAGTGAAAAAAGATGAATGATAAATTATATTTATCTAAGACATATTTTTAGCTCTTTACTTTTTGAACATGCACATTATTCAAAGATATAAAATGATTATTCCTGATTAGGATACGACATTTGTGTATATCAAACGCATGATATATGTTGAGAGTTGATTAAGAACAAGAAAACCAGCAACAAGAATTTCACTAAAATGAATGATTTGAACACGATTGTGAATCGATATCCTCAAACGATATTTGTCGCCACCGGGATAAGTGTTTGAATGCCTCAATGACAAATAGTTTGTAAGAGTAAACAAACCTTAATCCAAGTTTGAATTAAGCAAACAAAACTTGAAAAGGAACCTTGAAGAACAATATATAAAATGAGTTTAATCTTTATTTTGGATGTTCATGAATGAATTTGATGTTTGTGATATATTTTCCAACATGAAAACTATCCATATATATAATATTACAACCTCCACGCACAAAAATGTGCAAAAACCAAGCCAAAAGGTGTGAAACCCTTCAAAACAATGATAGAATTCAAAAGCTAATGGTAACAAAATTTGTACCGGGCAATCGTCCAGTACAAAACCGGGTGATCAACCTATTTAGTAAATTGGCCTTCGTAATTGCAATACAAGGCTGAGTACGATCGTCCAGACCATTTTTGGGCCTCCACAGTTTTCTTTTTCTCGTTTCGTTTTCGCTGATTTTTCTCATGTTTGATCACTTCCAAAATCACTCATTGTTAATTTGAACAATATCTAACAATCCCATACTTGTTCAAATATAAAACGAGTACAAAAAAGATTAAATTCACTAGAGAAGTATTCACTTTCCCTATCACTTCTAAGAATTTTTATCTTTCTATTTAATTGATTTTCTACTTCGGCTTTGTATACCTTAAACATGTTAAATCCTTCATCCTTATGTTTTATCAAGTATCTATAGCAAAACCTAAAGCGATCATCTATGAATGTTATGAAATATCTATTACCTCATCTAGTTAACATTCTATTTAATTCACATTTATCGGAATGAATTATGTCTAGCAAATTAAATTTCTTTTGAACACTATGAAAATGTTTTTTAATCATTTTAGACTTAACACATAATTCACATTTATTACGTTCCATATTTTCGCATGAAATCATTCCGATTTTAATAATTCTTTTTAAAGTAGAAGCTAACACGTCTTAGTCCATCGTGTCATAAAGACATAGGCTCAACAACATAATTTAAATTTGTAATTTTATTGATAATATTGTCAATAGTAAAAAATTTGATCATTCCATCACTAGAATAGAATTTTCCAACAACTATACCATTCCGGGAAAGTATAAGTTTGCCCGACACATATGTTGACTTAATTCCCAATTTTCCTAACAAATCACCACTTACAAGATTTCTATTCATATTCGGTACATACAATACATTTATTGATGTGATCTTCTTGTCGGATGTGAATTGTAAATTTATGCTTCATTTGCCAACAACCTTTGATTGAACTTCGTTCCCCATTTGAATTTGTTCGTCATCCACTTCTTGATAGATTTGGAAAAGGAATCTATCATAGCACCCATGTATGGTAACACAAGTATCATAACACCATCATTAAACCTTTTCTTTGATCGAATTCACAATGCTCATGATAGCAATGATGTTATCTTTGGAGTTCACTTTGCCTTCTTGCGTTCGTTGCTTGCGATGTCTAAAGTCCCGAGCATAATGTTCAAATTTGCCACACACATAACAAGGAATTTTGAATTTCTTACTATTCTTGTTATCTTTGTCGGGGTTTGAGAATTTTCTCTTCTTGGAAGCATTATTATATTTGTTTGGTTGATCCACGACATAGGTTTTAGAAGTGTCCTCATGAGAATTTTTATTCTCATCTTGTGCCATTGACTCTTTCTCTATGCGAAGACGGTTTTGAATCTCTTCTAAAGGATAATCTTGGGAACTATAAAGAATTTTCTTCCTATAAGTTTTCCATGAAGATGCAAATTTCGCAATGATTGCACCAACTTGAAAGATATCGAGATTATCAATTTTCACGGCCTTTATTTTATTGACAATTACTTGCAACTCATATACTGTCGTAACAATGGCAAGTTATCAAAAAATTTAAAAACGAGAAAAATTTTGGTACCTTCCTCATCAGCCTTGTATTTGGTTTCCAAGGATTCTCATATCTCATTTGCCGAGATGTTCTTTGTGTAGGGATCATAGAGTTTATCGGAGAGAGCGTTCATAGTATGTCCTTTACATATCAATTCATCTTCTTCTTTTTTCTTCCTTTTTGCCTTGTTTTGTTGGTGTCATTTGGGGTCGGTTCTGGCAATAGCTTCAAGTCGATATCCAAGATATAAAAGATCTTCAAGGTTGCAAGAATAAACTTCAACTTCTCTCTCCATGTTATAAAGTTCGACCCGTCGAATATGTCATAATGTCTTGATTCATTATCATTATCTTAGCCACGGTTGTCTCATTCTCCATGTTGAAAATATTGTTTGAGATTGTTGAGAAAAGTTGATGAAGAACAAGAAAAACCAGCAACAAGATTTTCGTCAAAATGGAAGGTTCGAACATGATTATGAATCGCTGTCCTCAAACAATATTTGCCACTGCTGGGATACGTGTTTGAAGGTTTCAATGTCAAATAGTTCACAAGAGTAAACAAGTTATCTTAATCCATGTTTGAATTAAACAAACAAAATTTGGAAAATGAACTTTGAAGAACAATATTTAAAACTAGGTTTAATCTTTGATTTTGAATGTTGATGAATGCATTTGATATTTATGATATATTTTTCAACATGAAAACCATCCATATATATAATACTACAACCGCCATAAACGAAAATGTCCAAAAACCAAGCCAAAAATGTGTGAAACCCTTCAAAACGACGACAGAAATCAAAAGCCAATGATAACAAAATTTGGATTGAGTGATCGCCTAGTTCAGTAAATTGGCCTCTGTAATTGTAACACAAGGCCAGGTGTTTGCCTTGCCTTAACCCTGAGCGATCGCCTAGGCTATTTTTCAGCCTCCATCGTTTTTTCTTATCGTTTCGTTTTTGTTTGTCTTTTTTCATGGTTGATTACTTCAATCATTTCCAAAATCACTCCTCATTGTTAATTTGAACAAAGTCCAATAATGTATAATGAGGCAAATAAACTGCACGTTCAAATAGAATGCATGATACTACTAGGCATACAATGAAGCGTGATACTGCGTGGATTAAACCATGTACCAACATATGCATTATATTGTGAGGCATTCTACGAAGCGTGATGTGATAAAATTTGGTTAAAACACATTTGATAAATTGTAATACGTCTAAGAAAAATCATGAACTACACGATACATATAAATATTATCAGCAAAAACACAAAATAAAGTGGATTTTATTTCGAGAGAAACTATGACTCGTTATGTGAGAAAGACAAACGAATAAATCCATATTTGCTCAAGAATTAGATGTATTATAAATCATGCTCTTTTGTTTTCCAAGTTTATCCTTGCTTCTAAAGAAATTATCATTTCCCAACTTCTTCTTCATCAAAATCACTACTCTAATTCCTTCCCTCTCGACCTCTTTCCTCAAAATGACTACTCGAATTCCTTTTATTGTTAAATCAAATTCATCGTGAAATTTCTTTGTCGATATCTTTGCGATTAGTTTTATTCCTTGAAATTGAAAGCCCTTAGCAGGAATTGAAAAATAATATAAAATGATATATCATTAGGGGTTCTTCAATGTTACATATAGAAGAAAATCAGGAGAATTATAGATTCATTTACCTGGGGTTCATAGAGTTACGCTAATTTTTTCTCCGATTCTCCTTGGCAAATGAAGAAGGTAATTGGAGGAATTTGAGGATTTCAATTTATGGAGTAATAGGCGGTGATTAAATGTATTAATTTTAGGAGTACGAAATATCAATTTTACTTATATAATAGAGTATTAATAGAAATAAAAAAAAATGTATGGTAAATTATTAATATTTTATATAAAAGGATTACGTGGTGTAATTCCCTCAAATCTCGAGGCCCCAGGCAATGGCCTAAATTGCTTAGAAATTGATGTACACCAAGTTTACATCCCCCTCACAACAACAACAAGAACAACAACAACAATAATAATAATAAAAGCGGCCCCTATTGTGAGAGGGTTGTCAAACTTGGTGTACACTTTGATCCAATTGCTTATGATTGCTGTAAAAGTGATTTGATCGTTATATTCTGAAAGTGACTGTCCAAATATATTGCATCAGTTAGCGGTGGATAATTCACTTTAGGATATTGTGATGTCACAATTCTCAATCGATAAATATTCTTACTCTTGCATTTTATTGTTTAGAAAAAGTATCGTCAACTAATATTATCCTACAATTCTTTGTCCAGCTACAACACATTTATAGAAAATTAAGCCATGGATTTCCTATTAAGTAAATACAAAAAGAAATGTTAAGAAAAAATACAGATCAAATTGGTTGGAAATTAGCTTTTTTGAGAGCCATGAATTTGGCTGCTAGTTCATCATAGTCTGGAAGCTTTGGGTGGATATGGCGATAACAAGACGATCCATTAATTTGTTGAAGTGGGAAAGACTTTGACCTTAAGACGTTCTCTTTAGGCCTTTCAAAAGGCATACTCATTGCCCTTAAATGGGGTTGCTCATCCCTTTCTTCGTATAGACTACGCATTGTAAAAACCTTGGAGTTTGAGGTTTCTCTACATCTCAGTTCTTTCTCTCTGTACTTGACAAAACTTAAGCTACCCTTGACTTTGACAGAGCAAGTGTGCTTCTCATTTTCTTGACTTCCATTCCTGTCCTCGACTGAAATCTTTTTCTGATGCTTTCTCCGATTAAGAGACTTCGTCTTGTAATTTGATAATCTCTCACTGTAGTAGTAACTTGCATATTCAACATCGTTCACATCTCTATTCTCTATCGAAACTGATCTTCTCAATCTTTTTCCACCTGCCTTCCTAGTTTTCCTCAACTTCGTTGATACTTTGCCATTACGAGGAATGATTTTTGCCTTGAGATCATTCTCGATAGCATTATCTATTTTCGGTTTCAAGGAAATGGCAGATGATTTGAACATGAATAATCTTTGATCTTGGTAATTTCGGTCTTTGCTCAATGGAGACACGAATTCCTCAATATCATCAAGATATATCATTTCTTCTGGTAGTCGAACTGAAGTTTCTGAAGAAGACTCGTCTGCCATGCCTCCACCGTTAGTTTCACCAATAAACTCTGAAACTGTAAATTTAACCATATCATTATGCTGTAAAGACTTGACTATTTTCTCTTCTATAATGTGCGCTGTAAACTTGTGAGAATCACACGGACTTTTCAAAATTGTTTGCTTCTCGGATGACAGATCAATGTTTACAATTTTTCCTTGCGTCTCTTCAATGTTGGAAACCGGCATTTCAAGGCTATCATCGTCATTACGTTTCTGAACGTCACTACTCGATATCTTATTGCCTATAAGTTTGGTTTCCGATTTTTCTTGCAACTCAGGTTTGTATTCAAGCAACAGCAGCCCTGGCTCAACACAAGTCCTACCAATTTCATCTAGCAGGTCGAACTTCACTTCATCTGGCACATTTTGTATGGAAAAGCTCTCTCTAATCTGCAATTAAATGATTCGATAAATTCAAATAGTTACAGTTATTGTTAAATACATGTACAACTATATCAACAAATTACATCGATTCAAGTAGACAACCTGATGATTCACAAAATTTCCGTGGTGTGATTCAAGCGCAGCACTTGCGAATCTCTGACCATAACGCTCTTGAAAGAGTTTCCTAATGGATAAAAGTTCTGGCAGATCGCCAAATCTTGCCGATGCAAAAATGAGAGTGGACACTGCTTCATTAATTTCATTCGGACAGTCCCTATGAAAATAACCAAAAACAATCCATTTGGTCATAATTCACACGAGGATGAGATTGAATTGATATAGCAAAACATACTTGTGTTTGCGGATGTAGCCAAGATTTTTAATTATACATTCACAAAAGTTCTCAATCAGATCATATACTTCCACCATACTTTCATCTTTCAGTAGCTGCTCAACCTGGAAATTTCATTGAAAAATATGAGTCGAGACTACGAAACAAAGAAAATCTTCTGGTTAACACCATCTCAAAAATTATTGCAATTTCGATTTCTATAAATTACAATACAAATGTGAAATTACTTAAGCTATTGATGACTTCACTTAAGTTCTCAATTAGGTAGTCGATTTCTTTATCGTTTACTTTTAAGTACGGTGGAATAAGGCTAGCACTTCCTCTTTCTGATATAGCTAATAAGTTCATATAAGCAGAGAATTTAATTCCTTCAGTGTAAACCGATAGCAGAAATACAATCATACACAATCAAGAAACGATGAGTTTATAAAGTAAAAATTCTAATGAATTACCCTGTCGAAGGCACTTTTTTCATGCCCATGTCTAAGAAGCTCGGCCACATCCTTGCGCAACTGCTTCACAATACAACTCCTCTTGTTCTTGAGCAGTTTCAGACGACACTGAACCCTTCGTATAAGTTTCTTACTGTCCAAAACCATATGAAATCATTACATTGAAACCTTGAATTACACAACAGAATTAGCATAACAAAATTCCCATTTACCATTTAGAAGCTTTTCTCCATCCAAAAAGGATATCAAACATCTTCAAATATATGCTTCAGTTCTTGGAGAAACAAAGAGCTGATGATCAATTGTGAATAAAATAAATTTTTTTTTTTTTTTTAAGCTACAAGAGTGTTTGATGATGAAGGTGAAGTGACAGTTTGCTTGGGTAGTTATTTTATGGTTTGAAAAATTCTTGTTGGGTTGGAAACTGCTCCACCATTTCACTCCATGACTTGTTTGAGTTGACATTCTTTCCCTCCATTTTGTGGGTAAAATTCTTCACAATTTGAAGATTTATTTTTAAAAAAGTTACTTTACATTCTTTCTAAGTGGCGACGAATATCAATGCTAAAAAGCAAAAGTATTTTGATTTTTCCGATGGTAAATTTCATTTGCAGTTACTAAACTTTCAACAAAATTACAAATAGATTATTACACCTTAAATTGTCTAAATTGAATTACTAAACACCAAATTGATGAAAATTACTTTATTGACGGTCATACTGCTACGAATCTTAAATGTGATCCCTGTGTGCATGTCAATTTACAATTATACAAGTTTTAAGTTTTATTCTAAGCACGTTGCCGTAACTCTCATTTTACATTTTTTTTTTTTGGTCTCTCTATTCCAATGTCGTGGAAGGTATTGTCAACAAAGCAATTCCCTTCAATTTGGAGAAAGATAAGTGATGATATGTGACAAAGTAGTGAAAGTTTAAACTAAATTGAATTTTAATGACCCAATTGAGATTTCTTTGAATGTTTAGTGACCGTATTTGAAATTTACCCTTTCTTTGAAGAGGCTTTGAAACTTACAAAGAAACAACATAATCTTTTCCATAGTTTTCGATCACTAGTAGGGGAAAAAATGATGAAGTGAAATAATGACAAAAAATAAATAAAAATAATTCTTAGCAATCAACACACAATAAAGTAAGCAAGCTTGTAGATGTTTGAGAGTAATGTTGTTCCCACAATCAACTGGAATTTCCCCCGTTTGAGTTCATCACCGTGTTCAATTAAATAAAGAACACCGTATAAGATAGAGGATCGGGTAATGAGTGTATAAGACTAAAGTTTGAAAGAAGCTTACTAGTTATTAGTTTAGACACTATCAGGTGTGATGTAGTCAAACAAAAACAATTAATTAGACATTTTTAAAGAGCGAATTTTATTTACAATTATTGAACTTTTTGTAGAATTTCAATAATTATTTGTGTGATCAATTAGGTCAATGAACTTCAACTTAATTTCACTTGTCAATTTATCATTATATTACGTCAGAAAAGTCTTAAAACTAAAAATACGCATTTTAAACCATAACGTGGGGTTCCACCTAACGATGCATGGAGGATCAATTACAATACAATTACCAACTAAGCAATTCTGTTAGTATGAGAGATGGTAGTTGACGAAATGTAGCAAAACTAAATTGACGTTCACTAACCCCAATAATGACTCAATTTAACTTTCAGTGAAAGTTTAGTGACTGTGAATGAAATTTACCTATTTTTAAACTCAACCAAATATATTGTTAGCATACATATGGGTCAATTAATATTGCAAGGGGCCTAAACCTTGTACCCACTGACTATTCATTTTCTTGTCTAAAAGGGCATTAATTTTTTGTTTGAGTCAAGGAAATAGGTAAACAAATTCAAACCAACTCCACTCCACCCCACTCACCCACCCTTCTTATTTCACTCGAGTCATACTACGTGTACATTACTTTTTACATTATAACACGTCATCATCTACACCATTAATTTTGAATCTTGAAATTACATTAATGTACTGCCACCCACCACTCAAGAAGTGATGTAATGCTAGATGTACACAAGAATGTGCATCTAACAAAATTCATTTCACTCTTACAATTTATATGTATGTAAATAATAATCAATCATGCTTGGTGTACAATTATGGATTATAATTTTGTTGACAACATGTTACGTGACATTTACTTAGTCGACAATTTCCACGTCAACTTGTTTTTGCAGTCACTAATTTTTTTTGCGAGAACACACATTGTCATCCATAGTTGTAAGAATAGATTAATTCAATAATAACATATGTTGTCTCCCATTCAAACGAAAATCAAAATTGGAATGAGAAAAGTAGTATATGAAATAATATACAAATATTACAATTTTTTAATTAATTATTTAATTATAAGAAATCTATTTAACATTATTTTAAACTATAATTTCTTGTTAATTTAGTTGTAGTACAAGATTTAAAATTTGAAACTATGTAATTGTTCATTGAATCTCCAAAAAAGTTGCTTCGTAGTTGAAAGCAACAAAAAATCCATAATAATGTGTTGTTTTCAAATATTATATACAAAAGATTCCTAAACTTTTTCTCAAGATATCAAAATTTTATTAAAAATTTAAAATATGAGAAAGCACGTTTTTGAAGTTTTCAAAAAGTACAACGCTCAAATCTTGTATATTTCGTAAGATACACACATAACTGGGTTGGTGTTGGTGACCAACTAACTAATGGCAAGCAAAGGAAATTTGTGCAAAACGTGCATCTGTGAAAGTGGGGACTTCTGCTTTGAGGGTGACGGCGTGCGGCGCCTTAATCATTTCGATCACGAGTACAATAATCAATCAACGTTTATCCCCATTGAAAATTATATTTTTAATAAACTTTAATGAAAAACGATAAAATATGTAATTGAAAAATTAGTTAAAGCTGTGGGTCTCGCATATGTATGACTAAAATTAAAGGAAAATTTCATTGCTAAGATGTTAAATATGTGCTATTTCAAAAATAAGAAAACAAGTTTCAAATCTCAAAAATTAGATTTTTTTTATGTAATAATAAATTATTATATCAATTTATTATATATTTAATTCTAATATAATATANAATAAACTTTAATGAAAAACGATAAAATATGTAATTGAAAAATTAGTTAAAGCTGTGGGTCTCGCATATGGATGACTAAAATTAAAGGAAAATTTCATTGCTAAGATGTTAAATATGTGCTATTTCAAAAATAACAAAACACGTTTCAAATTTTAAAAATCACATTTTTTTTTTTGACCTTTATGAAATAATAATAAATTATTAAATAAATTTATTAAATATTTAATTCTAACATAATATAATTAACCCACCCCACCTCCACCACCCCTACCGCTTCGGGGACTATTCCGACGACCGTTCCGGTCACCACTCTTCTCCGGTGACTTTTCCGATTCCGATGACTATTTTGGTGACCGTTCCATCGCAGCTTTATTCCGGCGACTACTCCGATTCCGACAATTATTCCAACTCTGACGACAAACTCTGGCATA
Source organism: Fraxinus greggii (assembly GCA_903798315.1). NCBI lineage: Eukaryota > Viridiplantae > Streptophyta > Magnoliopsida > Lamiales > Oleaceae > Fraxinus > Fraxinus greggii. The sequence continues at coordinate 78 of CAIGRK010177158.1, read as the reverse complement.
CTTTTTTTTTGTACAATTGGCATGATTTTTAACCTTTTGATTGTTATCTGCGATTGTAACATAAAATGTGACCCGTAA
>CAIGRK010177155.1:0-15446 GCA_903798315.1 Fraxinus greggii | reverse complement strand
ATGGATTTGTAATCTTGCAGGCACAGATTGACCAATGCTATGTGGTCACTGCCTGCAGCAGAACACCAGATTTATCGTTGAAGTACATGTACTTTAGTACTGATGTACTTTGAGCCGATCTTTTGAATTATTATTATTATTATTATTATTATTAAATTTATTTTTTTACTTTTATAACAATACATAATCGACTAATGTTACACGTACATAATTATTTACAAATGAGATAGTATTATATTAAAATTTAACTAATGTGCTCTCTCTCTCTCTCTCTCTCTCTCTCTCACACACACAAGCAATTTTGATGTTAAAGCTGATTAGAACCAGGCGAAAAAATGATTTTTTTTGTCATAAATTAAATAATGGTGTGTTTGAACTACATTATTTTGAAAGAATGTATTCTGAAATAGTGAATTGATAAAGAATGTGTGGTTGAAAAAGAAGGAAAGTTATTGATGTGATGTAAAATATTATTTTATTGAAAAATGTGTGGTTGAAAATAAGTAGAAGAATGAGAATGAGAATTTTAATGTGTATCTAAGTAATTCTTAAATTCTCTNAAATTTAACTAATGTGCTCTCTCTCTCTCTCTCTCTCTCTCTCTCACACACACAAGCAATTTTGATGTTAAAGCTGATTAGAACCAGGCGAAAAAATGATTTTTTTTGTCATAAATTAAATAATGGTGTGTTTGAACTACATTATTTTGAAAGAATGTATTCTGAAATAGTGAATTGATAAAGAATGTGTGGTTGAAAAAGAAGGAAAGTTATTGATGTGATGTAAAATATTATTCTATTGAAAAATGTGTGGTTAAAAATAAGTAGAAGAATGAGAATGAGAATTTTAATTTGTATTAAACAAATGCTTAATTATGAATCTACTCGTTCTTAGATAATTTTATTGGGTTTTAAATTTTCGATTTTTAACCTATATCTGAATTGATTTTCAAATTTTCAAATAAACTAGTGGACCTGATCCAATTTTGATAATGTTACTCCTAAGTTAAAACTGATCAAACCATTTGGTTTGCACGATTCACTTGGTCTTCGACTCTCAACTAAATTGCATCTAGCTGATGCAAATGTTACGTTTTAAAAGATTTAAATTTTTAACAATTGATTATATAAATTATGTATTGGCATGATAAAAAGAGATAGCTCGAGAATGACTAGAGAGAAGGCAAAATGTTATCACTCGTCAGGAATCGGGGTAACAATAGAAGAATAAATGATTAAGAAAATGGGGGCGGGGAGGGCCGACCCGATCGGACGTCATTCCACAAAATGGAGACGAAGTTGAAACTTCATAAGTAATTTGAGGACCAATAGTGCAATTTTTTCTTCCCAAACAGCCGCGTTAAAGTCGCATTATTCATTCTTTCCAATTGGTGAAATCGCTCTCTCCTTCACACACACACATACACGCAGAGAATAGCCATGGCGGATGAGGAAGAAGAGAGGGCTCTGGAAGAACAGTTGGACCTCCAGCTAAAAGAACAGAAAGATTCTCTGAATGCCATCGACGATGCTCTATCTGTAGATCCCTTTAACCCCGAACTCCAATCGGTGGGTGCCTCTACCTATGTGTAGGTTATGTACGTATATGGGTATGCATACAGGTTTATTTATCTACTGGATTCTTTAATGTATTTCATGAAAAACAATTCTTTTGAGTATTTGTGCGAAATGTTAGCTACACTGTTACTATTTTAGTGAGGCTAATTGAAATTTTTGCTCTTGGATTTGGGTTTTTATATTTTTTACTAAAAATTGGGATAAAAATTTTACTTACTGATAGATTCTTATTTACTTCTTACTGCGATGTAATTTGTAACTTAAATTAGCCCCTGTTTGCGCCCTTTTTTTGGGATAATAGATTTTGTATTAGTGATCTTTTTGGTGAATGTGTGGTTAATGGTAGGGAAAAGTTTTGGGATTACAAGCAAAATTATTTTATTAGAGAATGGGTTGTTGAAAATGAGTTTGAAAAAATAAGAGTTTTTTTTTTTTTGAAAATAAGGCTCAAACAGGGCTTAGTAAACTTCATAAAAATACAGAATTTTGGTTTTAGAATATTGCAGTAACGTTTTTCTCGTTTTAGGGCAATAATTATTATGTACCTGTTTATTTTCATTGAGTGTCTATTTTGTAATATTTGCACAAAGTAAGATATGGCATGGCATACAGTTGAAATGAAGTATAAAGGGTTGAAAAGTAAAAGAATGATGCAGTCCGTGATGATCAAAGCAGTATTATGCTTTCAATTTGAGCATGCATAGAGTTTTCTTTGCCATCGCGATCTATACTACGGTTAATTGCTTTAGGGCATGTAGAAGCTAATTGTTCATTGTAATGATTTAATTAAAGAATTCTCTTACGGTATGTTATATGTTGCTTGTGTATGTTCTCTGGTGAATCCTTGAGACATTTATGCTATATGTTCTGTTAGGTTTATGATGAGCTTGTTCAGGCCATCAAAGATGCTGAGGAAGGGCTTCTTCACCTAAAACGTGCAAGGTTGTTACGAGAGGCAGATTCTGTTCTTCAAGATTCTCTTCAGCCTGATGATGTCAAAGTGGACTCTCTTGATGCAACAAATGTTGAAGCTGTGCCACTTGTGGATCAAAGTAACACTATTGGATCAAAATGTAGATTCCGGCATACTGATGGACGATGGTACAACGGTTTCATTGTTGCATTGGAAGGCTCTCAATCTGCAAAAATTTCTTTCCTCACACCAACATCTGAAAGCATGTTGGTGGGTACAAGTACATCTTAATCTTCTTTATAGCTGTTACCTTTTACTATTGTAATTTCTTCTCTTGATTTTTTATACAAAAAAATTTTTCCTCGCTCCAGCATCTGAAAGCATGTTGGTGGCGGATTCCAGTTTTTATTTCTTTAATATGCAAGATGTCTTAAACCAAATCCCGTAAAAGGACATAGGTTTGAGTTGCTCTGCTTTAACTTTGAAAGGTTGAGACTTAAGTTTTTCTTAGAATTGGACAATATGTTCTCTATCTTATATGGCATCAGCTTATATCCAAGAAATATTCCTCCAAATAGTGATTAAAAAAGTGGAACACTTGGTCTAATAGACATTAGGTCTATTGTCTATGTATCTATCTTTTGAATATAATAGAATACATTGACTTGGAATATTCTTTGAAGTCCCTTGTTTGAGGTTCTCAAGATTTCAGAACCTTTATTCTGAGCCTTTAAGTTGACCAATGAACACACTTATTGCGATAAATCTGGCATGGCTCCTAGAAATTTTTTTAATTCCCTATTCTGTTACAAAAACATTATAGATGCTTTACATTGGCAATACAGGGAAATGTAAAATTGTGAAGTGGGGGTGCATCGGAGGGGCTTAAGAAATATGTATTCAGGTTGCTTGTGTTAGGACCATAAATGGTTGTCTTGTTTTCTCTTGAGTTGATTCAACCGATAAATAAAGTGAACTAGTTGCTATCCGTAGACCTATTTGACATCTTTCCACCTGTAAAGCTGGAAAAAAATGAAAATTATGTATGAAAGACCAAACAAGATGGAGATGAGATCAACAATCAATGGGAAGGTGAATGTTGCGGTATCCATGCTTTGTTATTGAAAGGTGTCCCTGAACTTGGTAAACAAACCGGGTTCATTATTTGGTCTCATCATACGTCAACGCCAACCATTGTTTGAAGATGGAGCTTCGATCTCTTTCCATCATACTTTCAGCATTTTTGTCACACCAGTTTGACCACAAAACGTCTCTCTAAAGAAGATGTGGGAACTTCTGGAGTCAGTAATTTTTGTTATTTGAAAGGTTGTCTCTTGAAAGTTCTTGTTTTTTCTCCATTTCAATTTTGTGTACTAACATTTATATATTAAAAAAAAAAAAAAAACTGTTCTGTATTTTTGTCAAATATTATACTATCTGTTCAATAAGTGAAATTCTGTCTGTTCAATAAGTGATATTATTCTGTTTCTGTTCGTAACCCGAGGAACTTTGTAAAGCTCTATGTCCTTAAATCACTTGGAGTACTGGTATCCTTGATTTTTTCTTCTTTCTAAACTTATATTAATGAATACACTGGATTTGGTTAGATTGTCTTACTAATTCTAGACCACCCAAGTGCAGATGTGCAAGTTCTTTCTACAGCAACGATGTCGATATGGTAGTAATTGCCGCTTTTCACATGGTATGTTGCAAAGTAAAGCAAATTTCGAAGCATGACCTTAGAGATGGTTTCAGATAACTTTCACTGCCCCTGCCCCTTTTTGTGTCTCTTTTAGGTCAAAATGGATACATGGTATTAGATAATGAGGGGTTCATCCTTTTAGTCGTTTTAGAAGGAAGAACTTCCGCTAAATTAATTTTGATTTCATAAAATCTTTTGCGGCACTACCTAAAAGGATGAATTGGAGTTCCAACTTTAGTCTTTAACCAGCTCCAAATAGTTTGAGTAATTTCATTTGGCATGCAATTCTAGATCTTTTCCTTCCATTTTCTATTTGCAGTTGTTGTTGCTCTTCAGTACAAGTCTGATTCTAAACAATATCAGCTTTTACATCATTGATCTTTCAGTTTTGTCATTTATGTTGAAATGGATTGATGTTGAATTTTGTTATTTTCAGGGATTGATGTCCCGTTATCTGCATTAAAGAAGTATAGTGCGACAACTTGGGAGCAATCACTGGTGGGTTCCAGCATTTTGGCCCTTGCAGATTGTAAATCTGGCATCTGGAGAGAAGCTGAACTTGAATTATGGGATGATAAACTCAGAATGGGGGAAGTTATTTTTCGAGATGATGGAAGTTCTGCAAAGCTCGGAGCTGAAGCTATTACATTGTCCAAATATGCTCAGATGAGTGATGAAGAAGAGAGTGACCTAGGTTCAGAGCAATCTGATTCGAGTGACTATGAAGACGATAGTTCACAAGGGTTAGGGTTTTTAGAAAGCTCAACCTTGCAAAGGGGAGTCCAGACTGAAACTACCATTTTCGCCAAGTGGGAAAATCACACCCGGGGAATTGCTTCCAAAATGATGGCAAATATGGGTTACCGTGAAGGAATGGGGTTAGGCGCATCTGGGCAGGGAATTGTGGATCCTGTTTCTGTGAGAGTCCTTCCACCAAAGCAATCTCTTGATCATGCTGTGAATACTCCTGAATACAAAGATAATGGAGGAAAGAAACGTAGTCGGGGTGGGAAGAGGAAACGTGATAAGAAATTTGCAGCCTTATCTCGAGCTGCTAAAGAGAAAGAGGATTCAAAACCAGACGTCTTTTCTCTTATTAATACCCAGCTCGCAATGCAAGGAAAGATATTACGTGGTGGGTCAACGAAAACGCACCAGAATGTGCCAAATGATGGTGGAAAGATAGAGGGTAGACGGGCCCTTGTTGCTTATGACGACGAGATAAAGGATTTGAGGGTGCAAATTACGAGACTAGAAGAAATGGTGGGCCGGAACAGGAAAGAAAAGGTGGTGTATGAGGCTGCTATGAGGAAACTGAATGAAACTCGAAAAGCTTTGGCCGATGTTGAGTCTGCTCAAGCATCTGCATCAAATGCAGTTGTCAGCAAAGAGAGAGAGAAGAAATGGCTAAAGTTTTGAGGGTTAATTAGATTGTTGCATATGCTCTTTTGGTTGTATTTTTAGATTGTCTGATTATGTTCATTTCTTTAATATGAAGGGCTTGTTATCTCACTTCTCCTTCATTTGTTTAACTGTGTTGTGCACAAACATTGTTTTGCAGTCTTACTGAAACAGTTCGATGAAAGGGACGGGAAATTGTCTGAACATTTGTAATTTTATTTGAGTTTAGGTTTTAAGTTTGACAAGAATAATATTCTATGATTAGCAATTTATTTATTTTAATATTAAAATCAACTAGTAATATCACAAAAAATAATCTTTATAATCTTTCCATATCTTCGACATCTCCTCAAACTCAATATTATTAGTGACAATCAAATTGAGTTTGAAAATTAAAATGATCCAATCAAAAAACTTTCTAATTTGAAGGGTTAAATGATACTTTAAAATTGTACAAAAGATGATACGAAAGAAAATCATCATCCACCAATCTAATCAAACCAGTGTTAAGACTTGAAGGAGATGCCCACAAGTATATGAACGAAGCCAAAATAAGAACCTCAAACAGTTTTATTAGTTAGACATGTCAAGGATATATCATGTTTATTGGTTGCACTCAGAAAATCTCTCAGTTGTACCAGTACTTCACTCACAGATGAAGGAGATAAAAAGGACTTCCTAATGCACGAGGAGGCTAAGACAATGTGAGAAATAATTTGATGGAAAAATAAAGTATTTTCTTCTAATCTGGCGCCAACATGAGAGCAAGAGTAGAATTATTTTGAGCACAAAACAACGGCAGGAACGGAAGGCAAAACCAAACAAATGCCAAGATCACTTGGATAAAACAATCTGCCAAATTATCATCACCCACAAACCAAAGATAGAGGCATCAAAATAAATGGTTAATAGCACTAGTAGTTCTTACCATATGTTGCAATATCTCAATGAAACAATGTAAAATCCAAACTTTAAGGCCCAACCATACAGGAGACTAATACTAAACAATTCTTCAATCTGAATAGAGTTGGAAAATGGTAAAGAACTTAATCGTCTGCAAAAAACAAAAAAAAAAATTGCAGCGTAGGTGGAAGATGCACTAGAAAGGAGTGGTGCCTTATCGATGACAGTTCAGGTGATTCTACCAGAAATATATTTGCCTGATATTCCAAGCTCGTTTCATAATCAAGCAATAGAAATGAAGATTAACAGAGTCAGAAACAAATTATGACAAGAGACAAAATAATATAAGAAACAAAAACAAAAGACGTGTCACTCTTAAACATATGATGTAGGAATCAAGAACAAGTTAGTTTTTCTTCCAACAGCTGCACCAAAAACCTCAGTCATGTCCAATTCTTGAGGACTAATCCTTCCAGGAATTTTCCAGTCAAAGTGGTAGAGAAGTCGAGCTAAAACAAGCTCGACGCTGGCTATGCCAAAGGAAATACCCGGGCACATTCTTCTCCCTGCGCCAAATGGTATTAACTCGAAATGATTTCCCGTAAAATTAATGCTACTTTTGATGAATCTTTCAGGTTCAAAACACTCAGGATTCTCCCAATACTTTGGATCCCTCCCTATTGCCCAGCAATTTGTTATGACGATTGTATTTATGGGTATTTCATATGAACCAATCTGACATTGTTCTCTACATTTTCTTGGTTTCAGCAGAGGACCAGGAGGGTGTAATCTTAATGTTTCTTTAACGACCATTTTGAGGTATTTCAGTGTCTGGATTTCGTTTTCTTGTATTTTTGTCTTTCCCTTGAAGGCCTGTCTCACTTCAGCTTGTGCCTTCTCCATTGTTTTAGGGTTCTTCATTAGTTCTGACATGGCCCATTCAACTAGTGTTGTTGAAGTTTCAATTCCAGCTATAAACATTTCCTGCTCAGACATCAATGTAGACATCAGTATTAATTAGCTATGTTTGTCTTCTCTTCAAATGAGGTTGTTTATTATGGCCGCAGAATAGGAAACTTGTGTTTACTTTCGTCACCGTCTATTATAAAAACTACGTACTTCTCATGGTTTTTGTAAAAAAATCAAATATATCTGGACAGAGGGGCTGTGACACATGTAAATAACAATTTACATAATAGTTTACCAACTGATGATGTGGCGAGATTTAATTGGATCAAAATCTTATCAATCAAATAACTTTCCCACATAGATTTTGACACATCATCATTATATAAATAGTTATGCACAAGAAGCAATTTCCTTGAACTGAATGAGGCAATCTTGGAGTTCGAGCATGTTGAAGACTTAAATTTAACTATATAAATGTGTTCCCTATTTAAAAACATAAGGTTTTAGAGTAGCACTTAACATGACATTTAGAAAGGTATGTACGTGAGTACGCTATATTCAGGTCTCCTTAGAACCCATTTACGAAAATTATGCACATATCAACCAAAAAAAAAAATTCCTATTTTCATATGATGGGTTTTGAAGACAATATAGCCAAAGACATACAATTTAAACTTTTAAACGAAATAGTTACATCAAAAAATTCTAATCGAGTTCAAGGAAATATAATAGCGATAAATAAACAAGTAAAAATGGAAACAAAAAAATAAATAAATTAAAGAAATCATATGGCAGATTTACCCACAAAGATATTTGCTTTGATGTTGTCCCTGTTGATAGATATCTGAAAATCATTGCACTCCTTGAGCCTTAAGAAAACATCCAGCAAATCTTCCTCCAATGGCTCATCCACTCTTGTTCTTATTCTGTCTGCTTCATGCTCTTGGATAATTCCCTCAAGAATAAAATCAATTTTTTTATGCATTTTAATTAATTTTTTATCCAATCCAAATAAGAAATGAATTAATTTCATTGAAGGAAAAATATCAGCAAAATTAAAAACTCCTGCGTATGATGCTGATTCTCTTATAAGCAATATTAGTTTTTCTTGATCTTTGCATCTTCTCCCAACAGCAGCTCTACACACAATAGAACTTTGACCTGATAAAACCTTTTCAGTCAGATTTATAGGCTGTCCTAAACTGGATTGAATCGACAAGATGAGTCGAGAAATTTCTTCCTCCATTATACTGTAATATGACTGAACTTTCTTTGGACTTAAAAGTTCCAAAATACATAGTTTTCTCATCTGTCTCCAGTTTTCTTCATAGTGTGAACCTCCAATGGCTGAAAAGTTGTAAAATATGATCTTGTTGAGCATCAAATCTGGCCTGTCTGAAAATGCAAGTCCATTTGTTTGTAAAATTTCTTGGGCTATTTGAGGAGATGATATTACAACTGTTGAAAGTTCACCAATTTGTAGGTGCATTATAGGACCATATTTTTGTGCTAAATTGTTGAGAGAATGATGGGGTAATGAACCTATCAGCTGATGCAAGTTTCCAATAAGAGGGATTTTCCATGGACCTGGAGGAAATTTTGAAGGAAATATGAATCTTTTGCGGTTGTTGATTAGCAAGAACAGGAAGGAAATTATGAAGGAAAATGCAGCGGGGGAAAGGGAAAATGGGATTTCCATTGAAAGGAAAATGGGATTTTGGAGGAATATTGTGGATATTAATATATATAAAGAATCAGATATTTTTTTCTTTTTTATTCCTAAAAAAATTATGATTGGATTATGATTTGAGGGGTTAATCAGTGTGTAACTATAATAATGGATGTCAAATTTCACCTCTTAGAATTTAACATTTTCGGAGCTTCTCCAAAAAACTCTTGAACAAACGTTTGTAGATAATAATAACTCTTTAAAATAAAGAGTATTTTGTATTTAGAGAATCTCTTAAAAATGTTCTTTATAAGATAGCAGTCGTGTCAACAATAATCTAGATAATTCAATTAACGTCAAAGGCGCTCCACTCTCAGTGTTCTCATCTTAAATTTGGAGAACCATAGAGTATCTCTTTCGTACATAACCATTTTTGGGACGCGTCATCTAAAAGAAGATCTATAAATAGTTGCCTTATCCCAGAAGTATAGGTTATAGATGTCACTATTGCGTTATTCCAACCTTTCCATATTCGATACATTTTTTTCATCTTAAATTAATTCTAGAGCTGGAGTGGGACCGATGACGAAGTTTCGAATCATTTTTTCAGGTCGACCTAGCTTGAGTTCTCATTCTGGCCACCTGAAAGCTACGAAACACCACTTATAATAAGTTAAATTAGATTAGATTAAGTTTATGTTTGACTCATTGTTTATAGGTGTTTATAAATACTTTGGTTTGATCACTTTTTATCCATACAATTTATAGGATCCACGGATGCTACTCACTTCTCTACCTGTCATTTACCTATGTTTATAAGTAGGGATAATCAACGAATTCGTCAAACTGCAAAATCGAACCAAAATCGTTTTTTCTAAAACCGTTGGTTTGGTTTCACATGGATCCGTTAACGTTTTAATTTTGAACCGAACGGTTTAGGTTTCAATCTTTGCTAACTGTTTACTAAAAAAAAAAGTCTAAATTTTATTTAACCCAAATAAAACTAAATACTTTTCAGTTATAAAGATACAAACATATTAGACATAATTCATTTAAACTCAATTCGATAATTATACATCTCAATTAATTAATTAAATTATATCCAAATATCTATCAGTCATTACAACTCTGAATGTAAAACCCTCAATTGGGTAAAGTGTTGAACAAATGTTGTTAAACCACATTTATCGATCATCCATTACAATTGAGTAGACAATTAAATTTAGATTTTAATTCAAACTTACACTTTTCATTTCTTCTATTAATAATTTTCTCAAATTTTGCCTAAATTCAAGCCAGATTTCCAAATTCTTTTATTTTTTGGTAATTGTTTTCTATGTTTATATTGGTAGTTATGTTGTTTTGTTCTAATAATCATCGGGCTCCCTTAAAGTAATTCTTCAATAATTGAATGAAGTAGAAGCATTTAATGATTTACACAGTAGCTAGATATTATTGTATTTTAAATTTTTTTTATTAGTTATTTTATATCATTTAATTATAATCAATGAATTCATGTACTATATTTTTATATTTATAGAGGAAATGAATCGTGTGTTACAATTGCATATGGATGCCATTAATATCTACTAAGAGTTTAAAATATTTATATCATGTTGTTGCCTTATAATGATTATAATTATATACCTTTGATTTGTAATTTTTTAAATGATACAATTTATGTTTTAACTTGAAAGTTTAGACGAATATTTTCTTTGTTAACAAATATTTGGTTTAGAAATCGAAGTGGTTTCGTTTGGTTTAGAAAATTTTCAAACTACTTTAAATGGTATGATTTGAAAACTTGTCTCAAATCGTAGAAATCGAACTGTATTCACCCATATTTATGAGCACCCTTGTTTAATTAACGCTCTGAAGTGTGGTCATGTTTTGTTTTCACATAAATTAGAAACAATTTCTCGAAAAGTTCTCCCTCTATTCGCTCTTATTTCTCTTCCTCACTTCGTTTCAATCTTCTTATACAATTCTATATTTTTATGGTCCATGTTGAACATAAAATATAAACAAATTATTTTTCTCCAAGTATTTAAACTTTGAAAAAGATAATTTCCAATACAAGACAAGACTTTCAGGACCACTCAACGAGTGCATTTTCAAATGGGTATAGATTTTAACCAAAAAATAACTATACAAGTACCTTTTCTATCTACATTCAAATCATCAATCCAAAAAAGGATAATATTTTAATCCAGATTTTTGTCTCAAAAGGTGGCAGAATGTGTATTGTCTTCAAAGTCCAATAAAAATTAGAATTTTTCATGACCCCAATAGTCGCCTGCTTGCTGTTACATGTTTCTGCAATAATTCCATTCATTTTTCAAAGAAAGAATCACTGGGCTTACTTATGAGTGCAAATTATACATTTTAAAATTATTATGACCCATTTGGCATAGCTTTTAAGACTCTGAAAATTGTCTTTGGATCTATTTGGTTAATTTTATGAATGTAACTTTTAGAGAAATGTGATTTTTGTTGAGAATTTACTTAGACCTTGTTCGGTAGAGAAATGTGATTTTTGTTGAGATTAAAGTATTATGTTTGCCCATATAAACCGACCTTTGAATTGGAATTTTTTTAAAAAAAATCGACCACTAAAAGCATAAGAATGTTAAAAACGTTCTTTTTCTTTCACGTGATTCAAAATCAGAGGATGAAATCATAAATTACTTAACATATATTTAAAAAAATTCATCTGAAAGTTGGATGTGGTTTTAATGTCAATGTTGAAATCTCCGTGACACGAAAATCCAAAATTCATATATGTAAAATGTTATGGACTCGAAACTCCACTTTTAAAGGTTGAGGACATATAACAACACCAACTAAAAGGTTGGGAACCAACACTTAATTTTCTCAAATAAAAGTTACTAATAAGAATAAACTTTGCTAAAAATAAAAATAAACACTCAATATCATTAAATCCATGTTTAGTTCAATTACAACAGTTGATTAAAATTTAAATCAACATCTTCAATTAATTTTTAATCACACATCTCATAAAATTCAATACTTTTTTGCTATACATTTCATTATTTTTTTTATCAAAATCTACTAAAAATCTAATTTATATCTAAACTAGACATGGCCTAAATGGGCATCTCAATTGGAGTTTGTGGTTATTTGATTCAATAATATTATATCGGGGAGTTTTCAAAAAAAGGGGGTCTTTTTTGCAATGTATTAAACATAAAGGGCGTATATAATATTTAATGTAAATGTCTAGCATCTATAACCAAACAGGTTTGACAAAGTTTGCCCATATTCCGGATTAGGGTTTGTCTCTTCCCCAATCGACCCCCCATTGATCATTCACTACCAAGCACCTCCTCCTTTATGCCCCAAACCAAACAGGTAAAATTTATACTTCTTGTCCTTTTTCATTTTCTCTCTCTAGTACTCTGTTCCACAATGCTGTTCTATAGTGTATTTTTGTCCTAATCAACTTAAAATCTTTGATTCAATGTTAGAAATTTTTTAACCAAATTGTTTGATAGTTTTTGGCTTTCTGAATTGGCATTAATCGTGAAAACCCATTTGAATTCTAATTCTTTTGTTTTGTGGTTTATTTTGATGTTGGCATAAAGATTAAATTTTTAAGATGGTAACCACGCAGTTGAGTTTAATCATTATATAGTAGAACTCAGAGGTTTTGTTTTATTTTTATTTTTTTCAATTTTGTGAATATTTACGGGTTATTTCCAGAGTATATTTCTTTGGAACTACTAGGGAACTCATTCTTTTCGCAAGATTTTGACAAGGATTGTTATCAGTTGTAGCGAAGAAAAAAACTTGACACAAGGTGAAATACGAAGAAATTGATTTGTGAATGTTTACAAGTTATCTAGACTAGATAACTTTGGCACTACAGCGAAACTCATTCTTTTCGCAAGCTTTTGACGAGGATTGTTATAAATTGTAGCGAAGAGAAAACTTGATTCAAGTTGAAATACGAAGAAATGGATTTGTGTTTGTCGTTATGAGAATAAATTTGTTACATTCGTAGAAACGTCATGCATTTTAATTTTGGAGGAGCACTTTATTATCTATAACTTTTTGGTCAACTAGAGCTAAGATGAATAGCATGGAATGCCTTTTTTGGGTCTTTGTAGCGAGAATGATAGGGAAGTCACTATAGAGGATCATAATGCCCCGAAGAATGAGAGATTTAAATATTGTTCTCATCATTGATTATTGTGTATTGTTTAATTTTGATCTATGTAATAAGCTTTTATATGTAAAAACACGAATGAAATACGACTCCTTATCTAGAGTTAAATTTGTCAATTTATTGCATATCATTGTTGTTAATAAATTTTCAATTGTGCTGTTGAGATAGAACCAGAGTTTTTTCTTATTAGTTTCTTATAACCTGAGAGCCAGATATGATATTCTGCTTCATGAAGTTGTATATATTTTCCTTTTTTACAGATAGATGGCTTTTATTAATCTTGGTGTTTAGAATAGAGTAAAATGAGTAGCCGAAACCCCGCAAGCAGTCATGGTTCAAGAACATACTGGACACCAACAATGGAAAGATATTTTATTGATCTCATGTTAGAGCATATCCATAGAGGGAATAGAACTGGACATACCTTTAACAAGCAAGCATGGACTGATATGCTGGCTGTCTTTAATGCAAAATTTGGATCTCAATATGACAAAGATGTATTGAAAAGTCGCTATACAAATTTGTGGAAGCAATTCAATGTTATCAAGAATATCCTTGGACAGAATGGGTTTTCTTGGGATGAAACTAGACAAATGGTGGTGGCTGATGACTACTTGTGGGATGCATATATCAAGGTTTATTATTATTAACTTATCTGCTATATCTCAATGTATAATGTTGTTACTGATTGACATAAAATTGCATGCAGATACATCCAGAAGCGCGACCGTATAAGACCAAAGCAATACTCAACTTTGATGACATGTGCTTGATATATGGGTATACAGTTGCTGATGGAAGATACAGCCGTTCAAGTCATGATTTGGATGTTGAAGATGAAAATCTTCAGGGGACAATCTTTGGTATGTTTTCCTTTTCTTGCTGTAGAACTTCATTAAAGTTGGGATGCTTCAATTCATACACTAGTTGGTTACTTTGAATCCTCAATTTGGACGGGTTGGCTTGGCTGTTGGAGCTTTTCGTGTGACCATAGTTGCTTTACTGATGAGGACAAAAGTTTTAAAACAGTGCACGTTCTGCCCTAAATTTTGGTTTATGACATTTGATAGGTTATCATTTTTTATTCTTCCACAACTTGTGGTTTAAAATTCACAGGAATACTCTTATTAATTCTGGTAATGTGATATAACTGTTGTCGCCACTGAGGTTTACTTATGAGTTGCTTAGAAATCATACTGTGAATCCAAGCATGGAGAGAGTGAGAAATTAAATTTATCTATCCCCTGATGATTAGGATTTTGAATTTTTTTGGTAGTGTCCGATTATTTCTCATGAAAGAACTTAAAGAATAAACCCTTTCTTGACAGTTAATGGAAGTAGTGGTATGGGCCCTTCAAGTAGTTCAAGGACTGATTGGACACCAGATATGGACGATTATTTTATTAAATTGATGCTGAACCAACAAGAAAGAGGCAATAAGCATGACAATACCTTCACAAAACAAGCCTGGACGGATATGCTCGTGTTGTTTAATGCAAAATTTGGTTCTGATTATAGCAAAAGAGTATTAAGACACCGTTACAAAAAATTATGGAAGTACTGTAGTGATTTAACGACTTTGCTTAAACAGAAAGGTTTTTGCTGGGATGAGAAAGAGCAAATGGTGATAGCTGATGACGATGTTTGGGATGCCTATATTAAGGTATACCACTTAATCTTGAATGCAGCATTTATTTGTTTCTTGTTCAAGGAGGCTTACATGACATATGTAGGCACATCCACATGCTCGATCTTATAGAACCAAAAACTTTCCAAACTATAACAATTTGCGACTGATTATCGGGGACATAATCGGCGAGGAAAGCCAGGGCGATTCTCATCAAGATAAATACATTAAAAATGAGGCTGTTGCTGCAAATGCTGGTATGTTAAATTTCTGAACGAGGAAATATTTTTCTCTGAGTTGGTTCTTTTTAGTACAATACACATTGTTTTGTTTTTAGTTTCTTATGTGTCGAGCTTTGAATCAGGGAGGAAAAAAAATTGACGGTGTTAAACCTTGAAATTTTGAGTTTTTAGAATCTTCATGACTAATTATGTTGATTAGATGTGCATGATAAGAGATATTAACTAAAGTATTTATTTTTGAACAATACTAATTACCTGTTTGGCTAAGCATAAAACTTTACGTGCAAGTAACTAAGGGCCTGTTTTCTTTGTCG
>CAIGRK010177111.1:0-14917 GCA_903798315.1 Fraxinus greggii | reverse complement strand
TTCATATCTTCGACGCTTCATTTCCGGAAGTTCGGGTAAGAAATTTCAGACCCCATCAACGTATTCCTCAGTGAGTGTAACTCCTGGAAGATCAGGCTCCGGAAAGTAGCGATAGTCAGCAAATCCTTCCTTCTTCCTCATTGTAACTGTTTTCTAGAAGTAGAAAAAACATGCAGCTTAGCATTTAATACAGAGGAAATTTTTTGCAACATTTTTGCTTCTCTTTTTATCATGAGAACAAAATGAAATATAACCTGAGCGCCTTCTTCCCAGAGACGGGTTCCTTGTACAATTTGATCTGCTAAAGAAGTGCCTGTCTTGATATCTCAAAATCGATAGCCCTACTCATTGATGAAAACGAATTCAAGTTCTTTATTTCTACCTGTTGGTGCAAATTTTGAAAATGGCTAATGTAGTATTTTATTTAATAAGCATTTAACTATAACGATATCAGCATCTAAGAAATACCATAATCTATGTAATATAACAAAATAATCAGTAGCAAAGCATTTATAAGACAAAATTGATACAATATATTGAAAAGTCAAGCAGTAAACCAAAGACTGCAATTCATTTCAAAGACACGGTATCAGCATTCAACTAAATTATCATGTAACTTGCTATTATTTTGTTTTGACTAAATTCATTCACAGACCATGTGTGACATACTATGAAAAACTACTCTCATCCGAAATAGGACATAATATTTCAGGGATCTTCATTAATGTCTCGATGTCAATTTAGTGTTTGTCATTAAAAGTTTGCACAAAGAGATGTATCCTTGAATTTACAAGTTTAATTTCATATGCCCCTGTTTGGACTCTATTAAAATTATAATTCATTTTGCACTCTCTTCTTATCAAACACACATTCTCCAATAAAATAATATTATACATAAACCCAAAACTTTTACTTCTTTTTTAACCACATATTCACCAAAAAATTACTATTCCAAAATACATTTTTTTCCAAACTGTCATTAATATGGAGGCTAAACAAGTTAATATTATTTTCTGGTTCCAAGAAACACGATATTAACAGAAAAAAGAATTATTTACCTTAGTACCAAACTCTAACTTCCCGATTGGACGAATGGAGATATTGACATCACAACGAAGTGATCCTTCCTGCATATTTCCATTACTTACTCCCAAATATCTAACTAACCTCTGCAATTCTGCAGCATATTCTGCTGCTTCAATACCGGTACTCATATCAGGTTCTGAGACAATCTCAAGCAAAGGCACTCCTGCCCGATTCAAATCAACCTATATGACATTAAACATACAATGTAAAAACCACTAAAATCTCAATAGCTTTAAGGCACAAATGCAGTAGTCTTATCATTGAAGAAAAGCAATTTCATGTAAGCATAGAACTTCAATCACCAACAAAAATAGACTTCAAAATAGCATGGAAGACATCACTAGTAAGCTCGTATTACAAGCCTTGGTAAAATAAAATGTCATAATTAATATCTCAAGTTCATAAAATCGTTCTATATATTAGAAACTCACTGCTCAAACGAGAGGCTGGGACTGGAGAATTAGAGGGAAAAGTTATGAATGAAAAGAGAGGGTGGGGGTGGTCTTGAAGACTTGCCTGAGAAAAACTACCATTGCCGGTATGAAGCAGCTTCCCAGCATCTTCTTCCATATGAACTCTGGTAATTCCAAACCTACTACGTCCACCACCAAACTCAACAGGAATATCAACATCTAGGTAACCACCAGTTGCAATTGGGACATCGAACTGCGACATCTGGTACCCTTTGGGAAGGTCTGGATAAAAGTACTGCTTCCTATTGAACTTTGAACTCAGAGAAAGTTTACAGTTGAGTGCAAGACCAACTTTAACAGCACATTCTATGACCTTCGTATTCAGAACCGGCAGTGCCCCAGGCAAAACCATGCACACGGGGCAAACACTTGTGTTTGGTTGAGCTCCATAATTGTACGGACAGCTACAAAAGGCCTTGGTTAGAGTGGAAAGCTGCACGTGGGTTTCTATGCCTATGATTGGTTCATAGTTTTTCAAAATTCCATCATGCTTTTTAGATTGGGTTTGAGTTGATACTTTCAGCTGAGGCTGTGGCTTCTCTTGTATTGCAGTTTGTGCTCATATGCTTTTCATTGTACCATATAGCATACTATGTTTTCTAGAAAAAAAAGACAATGGGTACATCAGAAGAGAATGGGTATGTAACCCTCTAAAGAATGATAAAGCCATCTTGCAAATTCTTCAACTCTGATCCACACTGAATATCAAGCTTCAAAACAACCTTCAAAAAAAATAAATTATCAAAATAATATCAGTGTCCTTTACGTAGATCAAGAAACTTACAACTTTAAAATAAAATTAATTCAAAAAAGGACACACATAGAGGCCTAGAGATTAGCCGACCCCATACTGGTATGGGATAAGGCATAGTTGAGTTGAGTTTATTGCAAAAAAATTGACAATCAATATTTATGCACAAATCTTTTGATATTTATCAACCAACTATTTTCCATGTTAATTATCACATTGTGTAATCCCGCTTTAATTACAATTCTACTGCATGCCCCTCAATACAAGTTCTTGGAGGTATCTAAGTCTTCTTCCCAGAAAATCCAGGCAATAATCACTTTCCCCCCCATACTTTCAGGCTTCTCGAGCATCTTTCCTCCTCCCTCACCACCATTTCTAAAATGGGCACAATCTCTTTCTTACACCTGGACTTGTCTACAGTCATTAAGCAGCCCCATCTTCTCAAGCTCACGCCTCAACTGCCAAACTTCAGCACCACTACTTCACAAATCAAACCCAGTCTAACTTCTTACATATTTCCCACTTCATTTAATACAGAACAGAATATCGTATTCACCTTCAGGTACCCGTTCATGGTATCCGGATTATATTTCCATCACACATTTGACTCGGATAAAATTATCTCTTTAACAGTTAATTGCCGGCACGTGCATAATTATATACAACGAAAATTCATCTAGCCAGTGCGTTTCTTAATACCCAGAAACAATTTTCCAGAGAAGTATTAAATCCAATGGTTAAGAGCAATCAAATCGAGTTATTCCGAAATAAAACACTGATGAGTGCATAAAGTTTGTAACTTTAAGCTAAAATTGAATATAAGAACCATAAATTTTCATCACAGAGAAAGGATTATGTTGAAACAGCATTATTACAAACAATACATCCCAAATGAAGGAAAGGAACATAAAGCTTGTATCTATTAAGAAAAAATTATAAGAAAAGTACCAAGAGTTAAATACCCAGAAAGTATTTGTTGTTGTCAAGAGCTTGGAGAAGCAATGGAGGCCATAGGACAGCTTAAGGCAGAGATAATTGAAAAGATTGAGAATTTTAAAGAACGGGAGAGTAGTTTTATGAGTTTGGCGAAAACTGCTTGACGCGGGTTAAAATTAATATTTTAAAAATATATATTTAATAAATGGATGATGCTTTTGGTACGTAGCTGTGGTCGTGCCGGAGTGGTTATCGGGCATGACTAGAAATCATGTGGGCTCTGCCCGCGCAGGTTCGAATCCTGCCGACCACGATATCTTTACATTTGTTTTGCCATTTTCTTCTTTTTATTTTCTTGGGTTAGCTTTGTTCCAGCAGGAATGAATGAAAAATTAAAAATTGTATTGACACTGTGATCTTCGGGAACCAAAAACGATTAAATAAATTCTTCCCATGCCGATATGGACAAATGATAAGGGTCGAAGATGAGTTGAGATCTGATCTCCACTCAATTAATTATTGACATCACTAACTCATCAAATTAATTACATGTTAATTTAAATGACGGGTCAATAATTAATTAGATTGGCAACAAAAATTGGATATCAGATCTTAACTTGTTGAAGAAACATAATGTTGGTGTAAAGATAATAAATACTGTTAAAAAAAATTTAAATAGATAGATTTGATCTTGTTTAACAATTTTAATTTATAGATGAAGCGGTTATACATGATATAAAAGCATACAAAAGTTCTATTTTTTGTTGTCACCATTGTCATCAATTATGAAAATCGTGAACAAGTTGGTACTTGAATGAATTTGACATGTATGTGACTAAAATCAAACTTCATTGTAAATTGAGGGACGAACAATGCTTTTACACTACACATAGTCAAGAAATCTAGTTCGATATTGTACCCATTCATTCTAAATAAGACTTGTTACATGGTACCTCCAATTTCTATAAATACAATCTCTACAGATACGCTTAGTCAATTATGTCTCTTAATACGAATTATATGGCGACTTCGATCCCAACACATTATAGATTGATCACTATAACAAACTTTATAAGTTTATTGGAGATCATACTCCAACAATATAATTTATTGGTAACAAGGTTTAAAAGAAGAAAAATGTAAACATTAATGTTCTTAGGGACAAACAAAATATTATGATACCATTTGTTGAAAATCTAACCAAATAATTAAAGACGATAAAATATGGACATTCTGAAAAATAACATATCACAAAGAAAACAAGAATTTTATGGAAAACGAGAATTTATTATACCAAGAAACCAAAATTGTTTTTACAAAAATTGATTCTCTTAATCTAAATCTAAACAATTCTATCAGGTTTTCAATGTATACAACAATGATAAAAATTGTTATCCTGGGTCTCTGAAAAGTTTATACCTTGTGAAGTATTTATAGTAGTTAAATCTTGAAGTTATGGATAAAGTATAGTCTTTAATCCCAAAATCCTTATTCATTCTCCAACTTTTACACCATGCCCATTTCCAGACACCCCATGCCCATGTCATGCATATTCAGCAACTATGAACTAAATCCGATCATTGTTTACCAACAGAACTACCTTGGGCGCAAAACCTGCTTGAATTATCCTATTCATTACCATCTCCAGTCAAGTCATCAAACCTGCTCAAATCACCACAAGCAACACCAACTCTACCTAAGTTGTCAAACCAGCTCGAATTACCACGAGCAACATGATGAACAAGATCACAACTAACTCCACCTAAGCTACAAGAAGATTCTGCAATATTATTGTTCGAATCACCACGAACAACTCTATCATAACCAACTCTGCCTGAGTTATGCTTATTGGACCATAAGCTGCTACTACATTCAAAGTGATCTTCGAACCTTCCGAGATATATAATCGATCTTTACATTACCTTTCCTCCAGCTTCCAAACAAAAAATCTGTCATAGCAAAAAATCTTGCTGCAATCCAAAAGCATAATCTCAAATTTCATAGTTATTATCCTTGGAACAATTGACCTTATTCAAACTTCGCTTTTATAATCAATTTGGACCTCCCAAAAAATCACAAAAAAATCTTAGCTATGATACCACTTGTTAGAAACAAACAAGATATTAGAATCGTTGTGATACCACTTCTTGAGAATTCAACTAATTAATTAAAGTTTGAAACATATGGACAATATGAAAATTATAGATCATAAAGAGAACAAGATGTTTGTGGAAGATGAGAATTTATTATATCAAGAAACTAAAATTATTTTTACAAGATTTGACTTTCTCTATCTAAATCTAAACAATTCTCTTAAATTTCCAATGAATAGAATAATTATCTAAGTTGTTATCTTGAGTATCTGAAGAGCTTACACCATGTGGAGTATTTATAAGAACCAAATCTTGGAGTTATGGATAAAGTAGAGTCTTTAATCCTAAATTTTTTTTTATCTCAATCAAACTCTCAATCCATGATAAAATTTGATCCCTTATCAAATTGAACTTATAAACCAAATTTATCTAGGCCAATGTTTAAAAATCCGTTATTTTCAGAAAAATTTTTACATTATCTGACTCTGGTTTTCCTTTCCTCTGATAGCTGAAATTTTCTTCATTTCCAACCGTTTGAATCCGAGAATTGTTGGTGGAAAAAGTGATCGTGCTTACTTTTATTAGACTGACAACAATGGATGCAAAAATAGTAAGAGCCCGAACCCTTAAAACACTCGACACACTAAGAAAGGATCCCTATATAAGAATCCTACACTTTTAACTATGTAGTATAGCGTCGAAACCTCCCAAAAATCAAGACTACCATTTAAATCCTAGTCTAGCTACCTGAAAAATTTTGGATTGTTGAAGGGCGTCTAACTTGTTGTAGACATAATTTAAATGAAATAGTTCATCCCCTGTGATTCAACATCGTATCAAAGCAGACAAAAATCTCGTTTTCAAAAAACTAGGCACGTGTTAAGCTTTGATAGAAAATATAAAGTTGAGTTGCACATGAAAGGGCGTGTTCAACCTTGTTGTGTCATGAATGCCAAGAACTCGACCAGGTTCACTCTCCATCTTGTTCGGTGTCTAGTGCTTTGAAGAACTCATATGCCAAGGTCTTAATTTTTTGAGAGCCAGCACTAGAATGAGCATCAGTAATTGCGCACAGTCTATCGTTTTATGCAAGTTGTGTGTACATTTTAGATGAAGTAATCAAGTTGAAAATATAGGAGATGAAACTCCTGAGTCCCAAGTATTATGATGGAAACTTCAAGCCCATATCAGACATGAGTTGAGAATGGAAATTGAACTCAATAAGATTTAATCTCTCGTTGTTCTTCAGTATCTCAGTGGTAGAGCGATCAGTTGTTAATCGATTGACAAGAGGTTGAATCCTGCTCGGAGAGATTCGATTGATTCTAGACTAACAAAATCCAGAATAAAAAGGCTTGTTGTTCCTGCAAAACCCGCAAACGTACATGATCGTTGATAAGTAATAGAATTGATGAGTTAAGAGTATTGTCCCACAGGGAATAAATTTAATTCAAGCTTACTATCTTTTTATGGGAGTCAAATTATGTAATAAAAAAAAGAGAGAGTTTGATTTTTATTATGTTAAAATAATCTAAGAAAGCGGTAAAAATGTGGTTTTTATTAATTTATAGATGATTGTATTGGATCTTAAATCCTCATATTGTTATTTATTTCAATTCTTGATTTGTAATCTAGTTTCATCCATGCGTTCTTAACAATCGATAATTCTATTGTAATTAATTCTCTTTTCTAAGATAAATTAAATATACTCTAGTCACGACCCATATCTATTCTTAGTTTGAATTCGAATTATTAGAATGCATTAAAATTTAGATTATCTATATAATTGCATATGTGATAAATGTTTTTCCTAACATTTATTGCATATATGTTAATTTTACCACGTTCTAAATTTATTATAAGTATCGCAACTCTACAACAAGCAACTAATTATCTAATTGGTGACCAATCAATTATATATTGCAATGGGTATACAAAATTAATCAATCTAAACTTATTGTGAGTCTCTCAAGACTACAACAAGCAACTAATTATGTAATTAGTGGTCAATCAATTAAAAAATGCAATGGGTATACAAAATTAATCAAGAAACTCAAGAAATAAATTAAATTATTAGTCTTGAATTAAAACAAATAGGGTTCATCTTCATCCAATAAAAAAGAGAATATAGCCTAACATGTTAATATATAAATTACAAAAAGAATAATAAAAAAATATCACCCGGATCATGAAATAAATCAAAATATGTTGATTTTCAATTTCAAAATTGAATTCTTCGAAATCTTGATGTAATTAACCTTCAATTCCTTGCTACGGCTTGATCTCCTCTATCAAAATTTAGCAATTGGCCTCTTGTTCTTGATGAAGTTGATGAAACTATTGTGTATAAAGAGGCAATAGAGGTTTTTTCTATGTGTATCCCTCGTTCTCTATTTATAAGAGCCAGAAAATATGTTCAAATCGCGTCCAATTTGGTTTCCAAAAGAGCTTGAATCGCGAAAGAAAAATAAAGATTTTTTTACTAAAAAGGCCTCTGCGTGCGTACCGTAGAACAAAATGAGTCTCATGTTGGGGAAAATAAGATGTTGCACGCGTGCCATGAACTGCCCCCGCGCGCAGGTTCATCTCTGAGTAGCTTTCGATATTTTGCTAATAACTTTCTCTACAGGTATCCGATTGAACCGATTTAAAATAAGTTGGAAAGGTAATTCAAAAGGCTACAATTCTTTTAGAAGTAAAATATTTCCAATTCAAATGTTTGCTATCCTAAAAATGGGTCTCAAGTTGAGGCTAAAAATTTGTAGCATAACTTTTTCTGCTGGAAATTGATTTGTGAAAATATTTCCATTATATTTTACTCATTTGACCTCCAATGGTATCCAATTGATCCTATTGATCTTCAATCATCGTTTTGTATTTCGATTCAACTATCATATGTTTACACTTTGGTCCCCAAACTTTGGATTTCATTCATTTTCGCATGTTTTTCGTTCCTTTCTTCCAAATTCACCAATTTGCATTGAGTTCAACCTAACAAACATAATTAACATAAAATTAAGATATAACTCATCCAAATCACTAACAAATACTCTAATTTAATGGCCTAAATAAGTTTACGAAATACACNACTTTGGATTTCATTCATTTTCGCATGTTTTTCGTTCCTTTCTTCCAAATTCACCAATTTGCATTGAGTTCAACCTAACAAACATAATTAACACAAAATTAAGATATAACTCATCCAAATCACTAAAAATACTCTAATTTAATGGCCTAAATAAGTGTACAAAATACACTTATCAAACACCCTCAAACTTGAACATTTGTTTGCCCTCAAACAAAATTATAACATGACTTGACCAAATATTTTAAACACACATGGTTAGATAATTTGCTTTTTCTCTCAAGATTGGAATACATGTATTAAAACTATGAATTGCTACAAAATTACAATGCTAAAATTAATTTCTTCTTATCCATTCCAAAATCGACATGTGTGTGTGAAAATTCATGTCAAGTATCATAAAGTTATAAAATGATTCAAATCCCGACCCTTTATGGCCAAATGTTTACTTTCTTCACTCGTAAGATACACACCTCCAAACTTCATTTTTTTCACTCTTTCTCCTAAGTGTGATATAATGTTGCATTTTTAATATATTACTAATCCTTACCCTCCCTAGTTTGGTTCGATTTACTAATTGCAGTTCAACACATCAAGAAATGCGGATTCTCCTTATTTTTTATTGCTTCAACATCTAAGAATCAATTAAGCTAATAATCTCTCATCAAAAGTCTACTTCTCTCAAATGAGTGTTCGGGACTTAATCAAGACACGTAGAAGTTTTTTTTAACTATTGTACACTATTCTCCATTAAGTTTTCTAAATGACCATTGTAGCGATTTTTCAACTGATGACTCTCAATTCAAATGACCATAGAGCACCAAGTTTTTAGATATCATTGCAGAATTAATCACTCAAGCCATAAATGCTACAAAGAGAAGTTTCACAATAAGATAACACTACATATTCATTATTTATTCTATTTTTATGATCCATACAATGCCACTTTATAAACACTCATTTTCAAAAATCGACCACCAACTTAAGATTTCAACCTAATTTTCATCTTATTAGCTTTAGAAAATCCACACAAAATTTAGCACACATGGAATCCACATATATCTCAATGTCCCTCTACAACAGCTCAATCACCTCCAAAATATCCTAGAATTGGTTTAAGGATGCATAATTTAGTGGTTATTTAGATTTAATATATAAGGTCCACTAATTTATTTGTTAGAAATTGTTTCTTCATGATACAAAATACAAAAATATCAAATTTCACATAAATAAGTATAAATTAATATTAACACGTAACATTTTTCACAATTTATAATCTAATACATACTTCCAAATATATGCATCATAGTAGGCAAAATTATCTAGTACACAAAAGTAATAAATAAGTTGAAAATAGATTTTTTTTTTTTGCACTCGAATAAGCACACAAACCAATAGAAACTCAATATTTTTCCACCCCCAAACTTATAACAGACATTGTCCTCAATGTCTAAAAATATAACAAGTAATATATAAAAATTAAGGAAAAAGAAGAGAACTAAGTACTCCCCCTAATATATATTTGAAGGTGGTGGATGGACTGGCATGAAAGTTGTGGCTCACTTGCTATATCTTTTCCCTTATCCAATGTGTTCATGAGACANAGGCAAAATTATCTAACCCACACAAGCACACAAAAACAATAAATAAACTGAAAATAGAGTAATATTATTTTTTTTGGCACCCGAACAAGCACACAAATCAATAAAAATTCAATATTTTCTACCCCCAAACTTAAAATAGACATTATCCACAATGTCTAAAAATATAACAAGTAATATATAAAAATTAAGGAAAAAGAAGAGAACTAAGTACTCCCCCTAATATATATTTGAAGGTGGTGGATGGACTGGCATGAAAGTTGTGGCTCACTTGCTATATCTTTTCCCTTATCCAATGTGTTCATGAGACATGTTCCTTCAAAATAGTAAAAATCAGCCATAACATAAAATAATTTGTAGTAGAGCATAAACAGCTTAAAGGGAAATATGGGGATGAAGATACCCTATACTACTAAAACCAATAAAAATTATTAATCCTATGTCTAAAAACTAAGATAAAGAAAAAGAAAGAAAATTGGGTTGCCTCCCAATAAGCGCTTATTTATAGTCATTAACTTGACTTTGATATTCTGTATCATAGAATTCTGAATAAAGCTTTTTGGTGTCTTGCTTAGTTTACTTATTTTGACTTTGATCTACTTTTCATTGATTCTCATAACTTTAAACTTGCCTCGTTTAACGTGATATGACTTGCATATTCCATCTGATTCGAAATCAACTATATAGACTTTTTCCTCTTCGAACTTAATCACAAATTCAATTGTTGGACAATCGATGATGTCGAAAGAATGTGTGTGTAATTTCATAATCATTAATGGTCACTTCATCACTTGGTTTCTTTGTAATTAGTTTGTCATCCTCTTTATGCTCTTCTTCAATAATTGATATCTCATTAAGTTGAATGGTCGGTTCACAGTCTAAATTCTCCGGCAATGGTAATTCTTTCTTTCCAACTTTTCAAGTGGATTATATCCCCACCTTTTAAATTCGTCCTATAATATAGAATTCTCTGTGCGTATTTTGCTTTCATCAAATATAGCAAGTTCAATATAATATTTTGCAAGTGTATCTTCGTTCAATAGGGGAGGTACAACCCCCTTAAGAATGATGTTATCCTCTGGATGTGTAGATACATATTCGCCCTCAGGCATGTAGCCTTCATCAGATTTGTTAATTGCTTGTTTTCGACATCTTAAATATTAAACCGCAAAAGCTTGGACATAAAAGGATTAGTGCATGTATACAAGCATTGTCCAATATAATGCATTTTATTACAAAGCTCACGATTTATGTCTTCTACAAACATATATTTATCGTCCATGTTGAGATTACTTGTTGCAAAAAAAAAAAAAATTACTCCCTTTCCTTCAATAGAGTCATGCATATACTGTTGAATATAATCTAAAAGAATACCAAGCACAAAAGAAATTAGAGTGGGTAGCCAAAATTGACAAAACTAAAATAAATGAATAAAATTCAAATCCTATATAGCCCATGTTTGAGCCACATTAAAATTTTCATTCTCATTCTTCTACTCATTTTCAACCATACATTCTTCAATAAAATAATATTTTTCATCACACCAATAATTTTTCCTTTTTTTTTCAACCACACATTCTTTATCAATATATTCTTCCAAAATAATGTGGCTCAAACACATCCATAAACTAATAAACTCAAATAAAATACTTTATTCCCCGGTAGCGGCGCCAAAAACTTATTCGTGCAAAACTCGCAAGTGTACATAATCGTTAACAAGTAATAGAATTGATGGGTTGAGAGTATCGTCCCACATGCAATAAATTTAATTCAAGTTTACTAATCTTTTATGGGATTCAAGTTATGTAAATAAAAGAGAGTTTGTTTTTGTTTTATGTTAAAATAATCTAAGAAAGTAGTAAAATGTGGTTTTTATCAATTTATGGATGATTGTATTAGATCTTGAAGTCTCCTATTGCTATGTATTTCAATTCTTGATTTGTAATCTAATTCCGTTCATGCATTCTTGACAATCGATAATTCTATCGTAATCAATTCTCTTTTCCAAGATAAATTAAATCTATTCTAGTCACGATCAAATCTATTCCTAGTCTGAATTGGAATTATTAGAATGCATTAAAATTTAGTTATCTATATAATTGCACATGTAATAAATGTTATTCCTAATATCTATTGCATACATATTAATTTTACCACGTTCTAAACTTATTATGTGTTTTTAACACTATAACAAACAACTAATTATCTAATTTGTGGCCAATCAATTAAATATTACAATGAGTATGCAAAACTAATCAAGAAACTCAAAAAATAAATTAAACTACTTGTCTTGAATTAAAATAAATAAACAAATATGATTCATCTTCATCCAATACAAAAATGGATCTAGCCAGCATATTAATATATAAATTACAAGAAGAATAATAGAAAAATATCACCCGAATCATGAAAGAAACCGAAAGATGTTGATCTTCAAACCCTAGGTTGAATTATTCAAAATCATAATGTAATTGACCTTCAATTCTTTGCTATAGTTTGATCTCCTCTCTCAAAACATAGAAACTAGCAGCTTGTTCTTGATGAATTTGATGATAATATTTTGCATGAAGAGGCAAGAGAGTTTTTTATGTGTATCCATCGTTTTCTATTTATAAGAGTCAGAAAATAGGATAAAATCGCGTCCAATTTGATTTTCAAAAGAGTTCGAGTCGCGAAAGGAAACTAAATATTCGTTTACAAAAAAGGCCCATGCGCGCGCACCGGTATAACTGCTACGCGCACGTCCTAGGACCAAATGACTATCGGGTTGAGGAAAATAAGATGTTCACGCGCGCATGTTCATCTCTAAGAAACTTTCAGTATTTTGATATTAACTTTCTTTACAGGTATCCAATTGAATTGATTCAGAAAGCATTGGAAAGATAATTCAAAAGGCTACCATTCTTTTAGAAATAAAATTTTTCCAATTCGAATGTTTGCTATCCGAAAAATGAATCTCAAGTTGAAGCTAAAAATTTGTAGCATAACTTTTTCGACTGGAAATTGATTTATAAAAATACTTCCATTATATTTCACTCATTTGACCTCCTCCAATTGCATCCAATTGATCCTATACTCCGAATCAACTATTGAATGTTTACACTTTAATCCCCAAACTTTGGATTTCATTCGTTTTCGTACGTTTTTCGTTCGTTTCTTCCAAATCCACCAATTTGCATTGAATTCAACTTAACATACATAACTAAAAAAAAATTAAGATATAACTCATCTAAATACTAACAAATACTCTAATTTAATGGCATAGAAAAATATACAAAACACACTTCTCACTTGCTTAGGTAGTTCTTCAAATACAACTCTTTGTACTTTTAACGACAGAAGAGAATGATGGTGATCCTTTACTAATACATAAAAAGGAGCTGATTACGGGATTATTGAGAACACAAAAGTGACATAACAATAAAAACAAGAATCTATTTTGTTGAACTCCAAAAATGGCTTCGACACGTGGATAACATGATGTCTTCAAGACTGATCTTCCCTGCACATGTATCACGCCATTAGTCACTCGTGGCCTTTCCCGAAAGGGGTGGGAGCGGCTTCGAGCACTCCGAATATCAAGTCAATTTATGGTTCAACCGAAAAAGGTTCGTCGGCAATAGGGTATCAGGGGGGAAGATGGTTGATAAAATATGCGATAAACAAGTCTCAATATATGAGAGAAAAGGTGATACTCAACTTACCAATATAATGTAAGTAATCTTGATTACAATCCCTCTTCTGGTATTAGGAGGGTATATTTATACTAAAGATAAGAAAGGGAGAGCCGTTGGATTAGGAGACACGTGTTATCAGATCCTCATGGCCCATCCCGTACTAGGTGTCAATCTGTCCCTCCATAGGTTGGATGTCATTGAACTCTTCTGACAAAGGCAGCTGACTTGACCGTTTAGGTCCTGCCACACATCCCATCAGTCGGGGATTTGACCTATGGAAAGATCTCTATACAAGGGATCTTTGCTGAGGCGAGGTGAGACAGGCACGGAGTTGTAGAAGTGGAGCACGGGCCTTTGCATATGCGGTGAATCGTGGATGGGTTCGGTTCCGTCGCTGACGTATGCTCAGTTCCTCTATCATAGTCTCTCCGGTATATACAATCGCCTCGTCCATGGGCAATCACCTCGATCGATGCGTGACAGTGATGTGAGCCAACTACTGACACGTGGTGCCGAAGTAGAGGGTCTGACACATATCCGTAACATATTTAAAGAATTTTTTGCAAGTAAAAGAGCCAATACCGCCACATCTCTAAACATAAACGGTGGAGTGGCATTACACTAGCGAAGAAAGAAAAACGAGACTAATCTATTTATAAAAATTATACATGTAAAGGTTGGATAAAAAGAATAAGCTTGAGGGATTTTGACACCTCAAGGCTTAAAGAGGTTACTAATCAAAAGATAATGACATGCAAGATTCACTAACCATAAGAGTACAATTTACATTTTTTTTTTTTCCAATTTCGATAGTGACCATTTTGTCAATTTTCTTGAAGTTAATTCGCATAAAAATATTTTTATTCTTTTACAATTTTTGTAAAGAAATATTCTGTTGTTTTTCATTAATTGCTAGAACAAATGAATTTTGTGATGTCCTTGTTTGACTTGGGTCGGATTGGTTGAGCCTAACCCTCTGGATTTACAAGCTGTGTGTTCTAGTATTACGCTAACCAAAGATGGTCTGGCTCAATCCAACCCATTCTATACCCTAGTTATAGTCGAAATATATTCACATCTTCTTATTACCCATTCAAGATTTATAGGTAATTTATGAGCTCTAAGAATTTTCGCTCTCTTACACTTGAATCTTACCTATCAACTTAAATTCAGCTCAAGTGTATCTAATTATTATTAGTTATTTATTTATTTTTT
>CAIGRK010177019.1:0-20628 GCA_903798315.1 Fraxinus greggii | reverse complement strand
GTTTTAAGGGATAAATCCAGGTATATCTAGTACATCATCTACAAATAGAACATAATACTTAAATCCTGAGGTAGAATTAACTGGAGCTGGTCCCCAAACATCCGTGTGAATTAAATCAAGTGGCATTTTAGCTTGAGATGAAGATAATTTGAAAGGCGAGGCATGTGATTTACCAAACTAACAGGCTTCACAGAAAGAAAATTTTTTATTATTGATAGACTTGATTTTATTACCAGATTTTAAAAACTGAAGTAACACAGAGGTAGGGGGATGTCCTAATCTTCTGTGTCGGGTTTCAATCTGTGATTCTAAGGCATTGTCTCTAGTGGACTTTGTAGATTCAGATAGACATGTGTTGAAGATAAGCTCAGGTTTGTTTGACTGATGATGACTGATAGGACTCGTTTTTGGGATTCTTATGTTGTGATTGGATAGATTCAGCTGATATAATCCTCATTTAAGTTTCCCCTGCACTAGAGCCTTCCTTGTTGATAGATCCTTCACAACACAATTGTTAGGAAAAAATTCAACTGAGACATTATTATCGGAAGTTAACTTGGAAACACTTATGAGATTCTTTCTTATTTTAGGCACATGTAGCATCTTTTTCAAAACAAGTGTTTTTCCGGTTTCAATATCAAAAATCTTTGAACCAATATGAGAAATTTGAAATGAAGTACCATTACCTACAACCATTTTTTCTTTACCTCCTTATTATTTTGCTTCAGCAACATTGTCTTTAGCAGTAGTGACATGGTGGCTGGCTCCAGAATCAGCATACCAAGCTTAGGTTCTCCACTAAGCTTGGATATAAGCGGATGGATGAGAGTTATGAATCTGGTCACTAGGCCTTTTTCCCATGTATTTCTCATCAAATCTATTGTAACACCATGCAGCAATGTGGTTACTCATGCCACATATTTGACAAGGATTTCTTGTTTCATTTGATCTTCCAAACCTGTCTTTACCTCTTGTTCTACCTCTAAAATTGGGACCTCTACCACCTCTGTTTCCTCTTCCACTGTAAGCACTAGCATTATGTGGATTTCCTTGAGTGAGATTAATTGAACCAAAGTTGGTTTTGACTTGGCTAAGGTATTCCAGCCTACTCTCAAAAGTCATGAGTATGGAAGACAGCTCATGCCAAGAGATCTGATCCTTGCTGTTAACTTGCACTACAATTGGAGTGTATTCCTCATCAAGCCCAGCCAGGACTTGAGTTACCAGATCAGTATGTTCTATCTTCTTCCCTGCTATTTCAAGATTATCAGCAAGCTGTTTAACAGTGCTGAGATAGTGGTCCATAGACATGGATCATTTCCTCATTCTTTGCAACTCAGATGTGAGAAAGTCACTCTGGACCTATTGAGGATTCCATAATTCTCATTTATGGCTCTCCAAAGCTCACTTGAACTGTTACATCCCATCACACGCATCATAATTTCTGATATCATTGAGGAGTACAACCACCCCATTAGTAGTTAATCAATAGACATCCACCTAGAATACTCAGGGTTAGGGGAAGATCTAACCATGACTCCAGTCCCAGTTGTGGTCTGAGTGTCGATAGTCTGATGGAAACATTCATTGGTGCCCACTAAATACCCTTCCAAGCCATGACCCCATGACTCCAGTCCCAGTTGTGGTCCGAGTGTTGATAGTCTGATGAAAACATTCATTGGTGCCCACTAAATACCCTTCCAAGCCATGACCCCTTACAATTGGCATTATAACATTTTTCCAAAGAAGGAAGTTATCTTTGTCTAGCTTAACCGAGGCTACTTGGGGAGTTCATTCCAAAGGGAGTAAAATTGCTCCCAAGAGCTGGAACTTGAGTTGTTGAGCTGGAATTTGTGGAACCTGGGTTTGTAAAGCTAGAGTCGGATGGAAGGCAATATATTAGCCATGGATTGGCTCTGATACCAAGATAAAAACATAAATTATAGAGTTTGAGAAGAGAAATTAATTTCTGAATATATTGAATTTGATACGGGCTACAGAAATACCCAATGACTCTTTTATATACACAGGAATGAATACATACAATACATATAATTTACACATACTTCTCTCCTTGTGAGGTAGACACGCAATCACTGTAATCCCTAAAATCATGGAGGGTTAGTGGTTCTGTGAGTAATTCTGTTGAATAAGTTACACTGCCTAATTCCCTTTTCTTCAGATTTTGGTATAGCACAGTTGCTATTTTCTTGTATCACGTTTTTGTCTTTCTCTTTGCTAATTGCTCCTTTAACCCTTGTCTTCTTGTCTTGTGCAGCTTGGTCCACATAATCATCTTTTCTAACATATGCCCACAGCCACAAACTCATCTTTCATGATCAAATCACATTGAAAGTGGTATCTTCATCAATCTGCTTTTGATCAAATTAGATTGGAAGTGTTAACCTCGTCAATCTGGACAAAATTGATATGTATAATTAATAAAAGTTTAATTTCTATTTTTTTTTATTGATGTTATCCTATCTAATATAGCCTCTTCTTGGTTCAATAAAAAAATAATTAAAATCAAAATCAAAATTAATAATCAATTAAAAAAAAAACTTAATAAAATCCACAACTTTTCAATCATACATTCTATCAACTTTTATTAAAACATATTAAAAATTTAATTTTAATAAAAACCAAATAGAAGCATACATAGTCAAACATGTCATCTGTATATACATATACATATATGGTGATGTGATGTAGGAAAGCATATACACAGTGAAAATATGGAGTTGGGGAACAATTTTCTAGTTCCTGTTAACTCACTCCTAAATAACAAAAAATTAAATACTAAAGACTCGTTGATTCACGCATGGTATCGAGATTTTGACACATGATTGAGAACCCTTTCAATTCATTATGTTCCATCTTTTAAAGGATCGAGTAGTTTTATTTATATAAAATATCTTAATAAAAATCTTAATTTAAGATGCTAGTATTAAGTATTATTCATAAATCATACTTGATTATTTATTCTCCACAGCCAACAACTTAAATTAAATCGCACGTTAATGAATTTATATGACACTTATGGAACCCCAAGACATAGTATTAACTCAATGCATCCTCATTTTTCTATCAAATCTTCATTTCCTCCAACATAAATTATTTATTATTATCACCAACAACAAAAGGAATTTATTAGATGTCAATATGGTTGAAAAATAACTTTGGAAATATTGAATCTTGTAATGATTATGGCCAATTATGCTGTATTTTTCCTACAGCAGCTGAAGATATTCATCATACACCTTCTCCAGCATTTTTACAGAACTCGAAGAATCGGAATAATGGAGTGGGAAATCATAGGTGTTGAAGAAATCTTGATATTCATCCCAAACTTGATCAAACCCCCCATGATTTGCATGATCAAGCTCAACCAAAGGCCACGGGTTAAGCTTTTCTGCATCGTCGACTGAAACATCACCTGATGATGCAGCACTCAAAAAACTGTCTAAGCTGTTACTCCTCGAACATGCCGAAGAAAGCCTTATGGGTTTCGGAATATGGAGCGTCCTGGTCTCGCTACCTTGTGTATTTTTAGTATTATCATCACCATTCCTTTCCTTCTTTGTTCGTCTTCTGGTAATGCCAGTTTCTGGCACTGTAGATTTGGTTTTCTTTTTGGGGCATTTTTTTGAAAGCTTGTCTGTTTCTGGTTCAACTGTATTTTGGGTCTCTTGGTCAGGGCATTTCATGGAATGCTTGGGTATTTTTGGTTGAATACCTGAATTATTGAGTTTCTTCAACATATGGGTTTTCCAATGATTCTTGATCTCATTGTCGGTTCGACCAGGCAATCTTCCGGCTATCAGTGTCCAGCGATTGCCCAGTAAGGAATGGAGTCTAGTGATAAGATCTTCCTCGTCGGTAGTGATGTTTCCTCTCTTGATTCCTGGCCGGAGATAGTTCATCCATCTCAATCTGCAGCTCTTCCCACATCTTAGCAGCCCTAAACATCAGCAAAAATATTAAGAACAGTCGGCTAAAACTCACTTTTAAAACCAATTCGCAACGAGAATGGTGTTGATGTGCTTATAGAGCACCACTCCACTCCCCAACATTTGTAAGAAGATTTAGAGAGAACAATTACCAGCTTTGTTAGGGACAGATCTCCACTCGCCTACACCATGTTGTTGAATATAATTTCTTAGAAAAGTGTCTTCTTCGGAGGACCATGGACCTCTCCGCAATCCTACTTTTGAACAAGGAGACATTTCCATTCACTTCACTCTCAAATTTACTTGCATACACAGCCAGAGTCCAGAGAGGGGGGTGTGTGTGTGTTTTGAGGAGAGAAGTCAAGACTGCAACCTACACACCACAAGCTCATCATGTTGCTAATGCTCAACGTCATTTTAAAGTAAGAGAGTAATGCTATTCACAATGAAGACTATCGATAGTCTTCCTATAAGTCAATAAAATATCACTATATTAATACACCAAATTATAAACCGATGCATATATGTTACATAGGAAACTACCAATAATGTTCACTGCGAATAAAATTATTTAAAGAGAACAATATAAGGAGTGTATAGTTATTTGAGGAAGAAAACATGCACTATTAGCATGGTCCTTACCTATCTTTTTTTTTTTGGAAGCATCCTGGTTTCCATCATAAAAAAGAAATAATAAATAAATTATGACCCTGTTTGGTTCAATTTTAAAAGTAGATTAAAATCAACATTTAATTTTAATTACATATTTCATTGGGAGTTGAGATCCACTGTTCATTTATGATGTCCAATTTTTTGTTTGCTCAACTACAAATTGACACATTATGTCAATTGAATCAATTTGGAACTGGATGGACAACAAAGATGGACGGTAAATCTCAACTCCTTCATTAGACCCACAACTTTTCAAATCACACATTCGATCAGTTTTTATCAAAATCTACTAAAATTTTTATTTTTATTTAAACCAAATAGGGGCTATATATGTACATCTTTCTAAATCCCTTCAACCATTTGTATCGATAATAACTTTGGATGCAATTCAACTTTCAAATTACTTCTTTGCTTAAAGAAAAATGATTAAATTGTAAAAATATTCTTCCCTTGTTTCAATTTTGAAAGGAAATGATAAATTCCAACATTCTACAAACCTGATTTTCAACCATGATTAGACAATTTTACAAGGTTCGTACACCAATAATTGACTTGCCGGTACACGGTTGAAATGGACACTTTGGTGCGCACTAAGCATCTATTTGGGCTCCATTAAAATAAAATTTTGAAAAAAAAAATTTATTTTGAAATAATAATTTTGTAAAAAAATTTTTGTTAAAAATTTAAAAAAAAAATTTGGGCTTACACGTAGATTATGGAAGAATGTGTTGAAAATGAGTTTTGAAAAAAAATATATTTTGAAACATATTTGCACTCCATTTTATAAAACTAATTTGTAATCATACATTCTCTCATAAAATAATATTACACTTAAATCTAAATTTATTTCTTTTTTTTTTCAATCACAAACTATCCAAAAAATCACTTTTTCAAAATACATTTTTTTTCTCAAACTCTCATTAAAATGGCTCACAAACAGAGTTTAATTGTAAATTAGAAATGTATTCACTATATCAAACTCGATAGGAAAATGCTACATATACATCACACTTTTACAACCTCTCACAAGGGGGTGGGTCCCATATATTTTGAAACATATTTGGACTCCATTTTTATAAAACTAATTTGTAATCATACATTCTCTCATAAAATAAAATTACACTTAAAATCTAAATTTATTTATTTATTTTTTTTCAATCACACATTATCCAAAAAATCACTTTTTCAAAATACATTTTTTTCTCAAACTCATTAAAATGGCTTACAAACAGAGTTTAATTGTAAATTAGAAATGTATTCACTATGTCAAACTCGATAGGAAAATGCTACATATACATCACACTTGTACAACCTCTCACAAGGGGGTGGGTCCCACCCCCTTGTGAGAGGTTGTACAAGTGTTGTACACTGAAGTGTTGTATAAGTAGACAAATTCTACTCGATAAAACATGTTGAAAATTAGAGAATTGCAAAATGTACTATGCCCCTATTTGATTTAGATAAAAATTAAATTTTTAGTAAATTTGAATAAAAATAGCTGAAATGCGCAGTTGAAAAGTTTACAAAAATTATGGGTCAAATGAAATGTTTAATTAAAATTAATTATTAATTTTGACTTAAATTTTTTGTTTACTCAAACAAGAGCTATATTTGTTTGCATTCAACCTAGTCCATTAATCTTCATTAGGTAGAAGAAAGAATAACAAAATGTAATACATTTAAATGTCGAGTCCAATAATTTTGAAGAATACGATTCCAATAATGAGCATTTTTTATTTATTGGCACATAAAGAACTTTATAACTTTGCTTCTATTAGTGTACTAGCACTTACATCATCTATAATTTTTTTCATTAAAAATGTGCAAACATTAAAATAATTAATATTCACTCAATTTTAATGCCTTATTAAATTATTTTTGGTCAATTTAAATTTAAATAACTTGTTGACATTCAAAGAAAAACTTATAAAATATTTACCATGCATTTTGAAAACTATGGATGTCCAACATGCTTGAAAACTGTGTGTACATGTATCGATTGTAAATAATATATAATGTACTAAGAATACGTATCTCGATAAATATGCCTTAGAGGAAACATGTAAGATACAAGTGAAATGAAGATCGATCTGCGTACTAACTCTGCATAGAGAAATAATTAGACTAACATGCGAAGAAACTTTTTTGAGAAGAACACCAAAGACAACATTTATACAATTCAGATTCTACTGAGAAACCAAAATAAGCTCAACATGTTGCAACCATGTGCATAGATCATATTGGGACATAATAACCTGACTCAATTTTCACATGTAGACCGCGTACATAACTGTTAACAAATCAAAGAATTATATGACATCAAATCAATTACAAAAAGATTTAAGCCAGTTGATTAACATTTGGCTAGATACCAAATTTCTGATAAAGGGTCCAAATCAACAGACCTTGTTTTCTCAAACTTTCAGTGGTCCAACTTGGGTCGGAAGACAATCTTGCGTTTATGTTGCAAAAATGGACAGGGTTTCAAAATCGAATAGGTAACCCGTGATTGAGAAATGTTCTAATACATCCATCCCAGCCTGCACTAACGATCACGAGACCCCACAAATGAGGAGAATGCAATGCATTCTGCCAAGCACTCTTTAGAAACTTGAATTCAGATTTACATACGGAAGGGGAAACTGGCACGGAACTTGAATTGGGCAGTTTCTCCTCCGGCCATGTTGCAGATCCTTTAGAATCCAAGAACCCACGGCTCATTGTGAAAAGGTCAGGGAATGATGCAGGCAGTTTTTGGAGCAAATTCTCGTCGAAATTTACGTTTCCTAAAATACTTCCTGGTAGTGCCCCCAGCTTGGTTTTTAAGCCAACCCAAGGTATAGCAAGGGATGCATTGCGTGAGAAGAAACTCTCACGTGATCGTACGTTCTTTGGTCGAGATGATTTCTTGTCCTCAGTAGTATAGTTCCAGATACAGATGTTTGAGTCCTCTGTGGCTGAGACAATGTGTTCACCGTCTGACGTGAAAGATGCAGTTGCTTGGCTTCCCGAACTTCGATTGCCTAGGGATAGCAAAAGAAAATTTTGAGTACAGACAAAGCATACCGGTCCAAAGTAATATTTTCAAGTAACTTTTTGTTTTCAAATATAATTGAATGAATTACATTTTTCTTACTTTCAAATAATAAAAACTCTTATTTTCAAAGTAACTCGTCATTAATTTTCCATTTTGATCAATTTATCTTAAAATTTATATATAAACTTTTAAAGCTTAGAGGAACACGATTTTAATAATCTAGTAAAGGGTGGGAGAAAGCAAATCATCTACCAACCAACCAACGAACATGCAAGCAAATAAATGAATCAACACCTTTGAATTTGCAGATGACATCAGTCCCGCGAAGTATTTGAACTTGTGAATCAGCAGAAGTGACCATTACTTTGTTCGCATCATTAGGGCAAAACTGAATAACAACATGATTTATATATGCATGAAGACATCAAAATATAAATAAAAATGTCAAACTACGATCGAGTTCAGAATGGCTACCTGAAGTCCAATTATCCTCTTTCCAGCCAACTTCTTCTTCCCATTTAAGCATACTTGAGCATCCAATTCCAAACAATTATCTACACCAAAGAAGTTATGCCGCATGAATGTGAACTCTTCTTGGGTCAATTGGATGGGATTAGACAATATTAATGGAACCAAAAACAATAGATGAGTCACAAAACATGCATCCAATGAAAGACTATTTTCAATCCCGACATATTAAACTTTATTTTCATACTTACTTATCACGTTCAGCTTATAAGTAGCATCACAAAGTATTCGAATAGTCCTAACTCCCTTAATATTGATATGAAAAAGAAATATGCTATCGAGACAATTAATACATACCAACAATGTCATAAAAACGACAATTGCCATCCATTGTGCCTACAGCGCCTCTCTGTAGCATAAGAAATAAGATATTTTAAGAAGCATGCAAAGGCTATAGAAACCTTAAAAGAAGCTAAAAAAAAATGTCGACTAAACCTTTCCATCAAGACGATAACACACCGCTGTCACTATTTCTCTAATATCAGTCCAATCTCTGACTCGACAACCTTGAACTTCCCATATGCGTATTTTCCCATCTATGGAGCCACTTATGAAATAATTATCATCTACAGGATTGAATTCGATGCAGGTCACTGTAGGGAGTAATAAAAGAATTAACATAAGTCTATGAAAGATTGCGAAAATCAGAATTTATATTTTAGAGCATGTTTTGCTAAGCTTAAAATGTTTACTTATAATTTCTTCTTTTACTTAGAAGCAAGAAAAAATAACATAACTAAGCATGTCTGACAAAACAACCTTTTTTTTCTAAAGCTTAGCCAAACACGCTCTAAGTAATGCAATCAAGCCATCATAAGCTTACCATAGTTATTATGTGCATAAATTCCTTGGCATTGATCATGCCCCAATTTCCATAAGCGAGCTGTTTTATCAACTGAAGATGACAGCAAATGCTGCAAAAGAGGAAAAAATAAAAAAATACAAGTACCGTTAACTCCACGGGACATCGCTTTTTCTATGAAGTCTAAAGCTTATGGCAAATTTAGGATAACCTAATATATTCAGAACCAGAGTGTGAACGACACTAACCCCATTCTTAGACCATGATAAAGCCAATACTTCACCGCTATGCCCATGGAACTCGTGCAAAGGCTTCTCCAATAACTCAAAAACCTTAGGGGGAAGAATGGCGCAAGCCGAGTCTGATGATTTTCTCATACTTTTCATTGGGGTAGTCTTCTCTTTATCAACATCAAGAGGAGCCAACGCGGATAAATGATTCAGCGAGAAGTATAAACAAGATGGATCCATATCTTGAAGATCAAATTTGTTCGGAGACTCATCCTCAAGCACCTTCCACACACGTACAACTCCATCTTCTCCAGCAGTAGCCAGGTATTGCCCATCAGGACTGAACTTCATTGTCAAGATTGAGCCCTCGTGTGCAGAAAATTCTTGCCCTGTACAAAGAAAGGACAATTCATTCGAACGTTTTTTACATACATTAACTTGAACTCTTCGAGTTCTAGACGCTGTCTTTGAACTATTCTCATTAGGTCTGAAATGAACTCCCTTTCTCCAATCTGCATTACGAGTCAAGCCACTCAATTTCCCAATCCAACCACCGTTTACTTTCTTCTTTGTGCCAACCATGTTAATTCCCTTTGATTCTTTACGCAAAAACCGTTGAACCAAAGACGATGAGCCAAGTGTTCTTAGGAATTCTTCAAGTGAAACCATTTTATCTGAACCCACTTTCCGTAGTCTAGCGAGCATACCATCCCTATCCATTCCATCCATGACAAGTTCAGTTCCATCATCCAGATTCCTTATTTTCCAAACAAAATTCTCCATTGCACTGCCTTCTATGAATTCCAACGATTCATTCGACTGCAAAGAATGCGTTGAACAACTCGAGGAAATCTGTTGTTCAGATTCAAAATTTGCCAGCACAGTTTCTCCATTATCGGTTAATCCGTCATGGCCAGATTTATCTTCACCACTACAAAAACCTTCATCTTCATCTATTTCCGTAGTGTGCCAATCTAAATTCAAACCTATCCATCTCAAAAACTTACTACGTCGTTCATCAATACTTTCTGGTTTCTGTGTCCAAACCTCGTATCCTAAAGCATAATTAGCAAGCCAAGAATTCGAACAATACAAATCGGACACAGAAGTGATCTCATCACGGCTGTCAAAGAATTGATCATCCTCTGTTTCATCGCAACCACACATCTTTGTTGAATTTTAAATATTCAACAAACATAAACCTACATGTAAAACCGACAAATACATCAAAAATAGATCTTTAACCTTAAATTTTTGGTCTTACATCCAACCAAATATGATCAAAAAATAAAACTTAATAGTTTTTAATCAAAACAGGGCTTAATCCCTAAATTATAAAACCCGCCAAAGAAATATATGATGAAACTAAACCCAAAACCCCATACAGTTTGCATTTCAAAACAGAAAATATATATATATACACACGCAGAATAGATTAAAATCCAAAAGCATAGATGCTTCAAGAGTCAACATAAATGATCAAACCATGATCGAACAACATGTTCATCAACCCAATATCACTGTCTTGAAATCGGGTTAAAAACTTAATAAAAATAATCACTATGATCAACGGATTTATCAAACTGCACGAGATAACTCAGCAAAATACTAACAAATTTCCTCACCTGGGCTGTCAAATATATGAGATGGGACGCCAGAAATGCATTTTCATATGACTATGTTTTTCAATAACATCGATGATTTTATAATTGTAACAGAAATTGCTATAAAGACAGTCTTGAAACTAGAATTAGTCAATAACTAAATTATGAAATGTAAAACTATGAATGAACAATAAATATTCTAGGGACAAAATTGAAAAGAAAGATGCTTACTATTATGTGACGAGACTTCGAAGAAAAGGCAAGGTCATAAGGTGGAAAGATGGTATGGATTCTCTGTAAATTGTGTCTTTCTTTTTCTTTTTTTTTTCTCTCTTTTTCACTTTGATTTCATTTGTTAGATTATATGACAGTTTTGTCCCTCCACTTTGATGCGTCCGTCCAACCAAAGGTTATGACTACTGATTAAGGTGACGAAGACTACAATGTATTTTTATTTTGAGTCACATTATTTTGAAAGAATATATTTTAAAATAGTAAATCGGTAGAGAATGTATGGTTGGAACAAAAGGAAAAGTTATTGATGTAATGGAATATATTATTTTATTGAAGAATGTGTTGTTGAAAATGAGTAGAAGAATGAAAATGAAAATTTTAATATGGTTCAACTAAATCTTATTTACAAAAGAAAATGACATTAAAAAATGGTTAAAACCCATGTTATACTAGTAAAAGTCAAAATTTTTATTAGATTCATGATAGTACAAGAAGATCAAAGTCAGCTTTGGTGGTTGGTTAGACGTCTAGTTAGCATCTATCATCAGCGCACATCGCGTCTTAAATCCATTAGGGTGATTAGGGAATAGGGAGTTGGTATTTGGGAAAACAAAAAATTGTTACCGAAAATTTCAATATAAAAAAGTTATATTGTAAATATAAACAAGGCATAAAAAGAGATAATCCTATACTGCTGGAAAGTATAATACTAAAAAAATTTTACTATCTAATGCTAATATGCATTACATAATTATCGGAAAAAAATATGTTAAAACTTTTGTTTCTTAGTTTGGCTGATTTTGTGTACCAAACATGAAATAATGAATTTATTTGATGAGGTATATATATCTTAGGATATTACACACTATTGACGACTTATTATATAAGTATTACTTGTCCTTCAAAGTTCAATACATGGCTCAAGTTGGGAAAAAAAGAGAGATGGAAATGGCGTGTGTATATTGTACAAAGAAGTGAATAAAAAATGGTTCAATAAATGAATAGACTTTTGCAAATGTGAGGCACGAAAAGTTTGAGTTGAAAGGTACTTGGCGTGTATATGAGGCTACTTTCCAAAAAAATATATATATATAAAAAAATATCATAATGGATTAGAGGGAATTTGAATTTCAAGATTATTTTGCCTAATTACTTTACAACTAATTGATGGAATAATATATAAAATTATTATTAACTTGGTCATACCAATATTACATCAACCGACCAAAAAAAAAATAACGCAATGACATGTCATTTTGAATTAACATGTTATCAATTTAATGGGTTAGTGATGAATTAATGAGGATAAATTTAAGATGACATATTAATTTAAAATGACGTGTCAATAATTAATTAAATGGACAACAAAAATTGAACAACATATCTCAACTCTCTTATGTGACACATATTTCTATTGGATTATATATAATTCAAAAGTCTTGATCAAGATGTTTAAAAACAAAAT
Organism: Fraxinus greggii; assembly: GCA_903798315.1. NCBI lineage: Eukaryota > Viridiplantae > Streptophyta > Magnoliopsida > Lamiales > Oleaceae > Fraxinus > Fraxinus greggii. Next base: position 8,106 of record CAIGRK010177019.1, on the reverse strand, counting down.
GTCTTCTTCAAGAGATAGTGGGTGGCCTGTCTCCAATGACTTGATCTGTGACAAAGAAAAAACATAATAAAGAAATAGATATTAAAAAAAAAAAATAGAATTCCAAGTAAATTCTAGGGTGGTTTCTTGGGTTTCGCGGCGTGGGGCTTGGTTTGGAGAGTGTGAAGGCGCCCTAGTCAACAAAACAGTTAAACTTTGACTACTAAGTCAACCATCAACCACCGACCCCCTTTATTTCATTTTTCATTTTGGTGGATTTGCAATACTGAAAATTTTGTGAATGTTTTCAATTGTCATTTGTCGAATGAGATTTATATATGGAACAGGAAGCTTTGGCTCAATATCTTACATCCCTTTACGCTACCATCAACTCCATCAGAACAAAACGGGATACAATTGACTTTCTGCAACTTTCAAATTTAAGGAAAGAAAAAACAATCCGAATTTATAAATTCAACTCGTACAAAGTTCATACAAGGATTTCCGACATCTGATGTAGATCTTAGTATTGCACAAAGTGATGTATAGTTCGGCTCCCTGTTCCAACTTTGCAGTATTTCAAATCCACCAAAATGCTGCAAATGTAAACGCCAGTAACAGTGGTAAGCCTGGACTGATGGATCTCAGCTCATTGATCGGCATTTATTCCAAAGATGCGAACCTTGTGCATACGCGGGAACTTGGCAACTACCAGAATGAAAACAGCTAGTGTGTTGAAGAAGAGCATAGGATGTTGATAATCTGTCGTGTGTGAGGCTATTAAGTACCTGCAGAGGAAACTAGGATAAGCACGAATTGGTTCCAGTCAAAAGAAGATATCTTCGACCCAAAAATTACATACAGTGATAGGATGATACGAAGCACAAAAGAAAAGGATATTCCTCTTTAATTAATCAGCAAAGGGATTCTATCATGATTAAAAAAAAATGTGATTATATTAATAGGAGAATTTCAATGGATTGTTGGCGGTTGTAAAATATATCTTCAAACAAGGAAAAAAACATTTAGACATTCACGCATTAATAAATTGCAGCAGGATAGTCGTGATCAATGTGTCTAAGGTAATCATAAAACAAAAGTACATAGTATTAAAGCTTCAAATAAGTTGATATCCTTTCAGACTTCAAACTTGCATAGCCCAATCAAAAAATTTAAATGGGAACAAATTCTTTGCTACAAAAAGTGAAACCTGTGAATCAGATGGTAAACTAAGTTTTAATGCAATGATATTGCACGGATAAGCAATCAAGTTTTATTTATTGAGCTGCAAACCTTTTCCAGACAATGAAAAACTCATCGAACTCATGACGCCTGGTGAATATGCAATCAAAGGCAACAAATGGAATTTTATAAAAAAAAATTTCTACACTGCAAAGGCCCAACTTGTAATTTGTCAATCCAACCACAGCACGTTTAGTAATATCTATTATCTAGCATAATTATCATATGAATTAGTCATATGAATTAATCAGGGTCAAATATCACGTATAATCTATATAGAATTATAGATCAAGAAGTTCCAGACGTTGACCATTCTAAATCATTATCATCTCCAAAACTACAAAGACAATGCCGCAATGCGATATTTTAAAAAAATACTCTAAACAAAAGGAACATCAAGCTAGAATAAAATTTGGAACCATTTGAACATCACATAAATAACCCCAAGTGTGTAATATCAGTATACATTGTGGTATCAAATTGCCAAATAAAGAAGCTTCAACCAAAGTTCCCAGCCAAAAATAAATAAATAAATAAATAAAATAAAATAAAAAATGAAAAGAAAGAAAGTGAAGCTGAATATCCATTTGTTTGCTGATCAATCAATATCTAAAGCCCATAAGGTAGGCAAGGAATGGCATCCAAGAAGGTAGTTTGATTGCAACAGATTACAGAAAAGATTTGAGTGTTTAGTACGTTTCATTGAGCTTAGAAAATGGAAAATGATGTCTTAAATCTCAGTGGGGCTAGAAGCAAGGAATCTTATACCCAGTTTCACCCAGGAATACCAGTTCCTATCTCCGTAATTCAACAAAAAGCTAACAAAACTTCTGACCTAAATCCTTTCTAATCAACCGCAACATACATTGGCCCTTTTCTCACCATGTGTTTTGCAACTTATCAAATAGCTTCAACTTCAAGACCAAACTTGACAACAGTGCACAACCAGACAAGTACATTTGAACCTTTTGTCGTGGATTAGATGAAGGCTACAAAGAGTCAGTTTCCATTATCTCATAATTGGAGAACCTTGTGGTGATATGGTGGTTGACTGTTGCACCACCAATAGCAGTTGACTGCTGCACCACCAATGGCGGTGGTGGTGCCATCTTTGTGAATATGTCCCCTTTCATTTTGCAGTGGCACAAGACAAACAATTGAAACACTTTCATTTCACGATTTAACTCATCTATATTAAAATCCTAAATAAAAATCTTAGATTGACTCGATTATGAGTACAGTGTTATTGATTTATTAAGACTTATTTTACCATAATGACAATGAACAAATCTTGCTTACAATACACTGGGTGTCACCAATCATGAATTTTATTTATATTATTATATAATAATATGGAAATGGAAAAGGATTGTTCTATACTCCTTAGCAAAAGCACTAAGCAGGCAAGCTACTTCGACTTTCGCATAGCATTAACGTAGCGGGAGACTTAGGAGCAAGAACAGTCTTTCACCTTAATATTGAAATCACATTCACGTAGTTGGCAAAAAAAAAAAAAAACCTTGTGGCTCGTTCAATGCACGTTATGTAGTTTTCTATTGTGCTTGCAGTGCCTTTCGAGTTGAGCTTAGAAAGAGCTTATTCAACTTGGTATTTTTTCTGCTTTACCTCGTGGAAGTTCACATACACTAACAATTGCGATATATACTGAAAAATTCACTTATAAGACGAACTATTTTGAATGGACATAGAGGCTGACAGATTAAAGCGTAAGAAACATTAAGGCATGGGCATACTGCTTGTTGTCTAAATATTTCTCTCTGGGCTAATGCAATCTTTGATGTCGATGTATCATTAAATACAAAATCATGGAGCATTCGACACCTTACAAGAAAAGGCCAGCTGCAACATTGTTTAACACTGAGTGAACTGTGTAGGGCTCGATATAATTTACTACCTCTAAATAAGACAAAAATCAATTTGATAACTAATGAGGAACAAACATACATCAAGATTGAGAGAATACTTACAGCACCACAGGTACGACTGTCAAAAACTTCCTATTACGAGTCAGCTGCTTGCCATTTTCTATTTGCTCCCACCAAGTCAACCTATTGTAGACACCCTGGTCGTCTGAAAACGGTGTTCCCTTCTTCCAGTGAAAGAAGTGATAAGTAACCTAGACCACAGATGAGAAAATTCACCACATTTTCATACAATATACAAGCTGTATCCTAGCAGTTACAAAGATCTAGAGAGTAAACTATCTATAAAAGTTTGTTTATAATGAAATCAATAAGGGAACTACTTGGGACCCATAAGCAGAGTCCACAGATTTATACGATGAGGTCATGCTGATAAAGTAGTTTTTATGACTCTGGAGACTCAATTGAGTGTACCCTGTGGTTCTGTGTTGTTGCATAGTTCCACTAGCAACCATGGCAACAGAGAGATTCCATTATTAACTCAAATATAAGCTATATCTCAATTTAGCAAAAATAGAGGGCTAGAATGATTGTGCACATAAATGTACATATTCAACACTGTAAAAATGTTACCTAAATGTTTCATCAAATCATAGATTCCACAAGAACCACAATTATCGCTTAAATGGTTAATTTTTCTAATTAATTCTTGGCTGGTATACGATTCTCCTTGGATGATACCTACCTAACCCCCCACCCCAAATTAAACATGAAACAATATTTTGCTGTTTCCATTAATGTTATACAAATGTTATATAAATAATTTATCAAATTATAATTTCACAAGAACCACAATGATTGCCTAATGGTTTTCTAATTAATTTCAAGCTGTAAATCATTCTCATCCTGGGACCTTATCCCCACTAAACATCAAAAACAATATTTTGCAGTTACCATCGATAGAAAAGTGTAATATAGATGTTCAATCAAATTATAGATTCCACAAACACCAGTTACACCACAATTATTATATAACTGGTTAATTTTTTACTTAATTCTCAGCTGGTAAATCATTCCCCTAAGAAGATGCCCACATAAAACATAACTAAAATCAGATCAAAGAACCTGTCTATCGTTACTAGAAACATAAAAACTTCCAGCACACACAAAATTAATTAAATAAAACCTTAACAACAAAAAATTTAAAATAAAATCCCTGCTCCTTAATATCACAGATAAACATAATCACTAAATCAATATATATATTAGAACGTACGAGGAAATGGGAGAGATGAACAATGGTCCATGCCATGCCAGGGGTACAGCCGGAAACGGAAAGCACAATCAGCCACGAGAAGAACAATATTAGGATGTAGGTGGTCCACACACCGGGGTACGTGAACCACTCCGTGTTCCGATTCAGATCCGTCGGCGGCATCGCCTGAACATACAAATTCGCCATCTCAAATCACGTTCCTCTAAAACCTTCAACTGTAAAATCCAATTACTAATTTCACGCTCCTCCTTCCTTATCCCCTTCCAAAATTGTTTTGTATGATAACTAATATTGTTGATTAATCGATAGTTAATTGGAATTTGATTAGAGGCAGAAAAAAAAAGGCAATGATATTTGTTTGTGTATGCGCGCCTCTCTCTTCCCCTCTTTCTACAGATATTAATGTATAGTAAGGCTACTTTGCTGTTCCTTAAATGAAGCCAGTGGGTAAGATTCTTTAAAAATAAATATTTATTTTTTTAAACTCATTTTCAACCATAAAATCTCTTAATAAAATAATTTGCACTTAAACTTATATCTTTTTTTCTTACTTTTAATTACATATTGTCCAAAAAATCACTTTTCACCAAAAAAAAAAAAGAAAATTCTCAAAAATTCAACATCAAATATGCTCTAAGATATCACTAATTGCTTGTTTGATATTTTTTGTTAAAATTTAATCAATATTTGACTGATCAAATTGTAATTTTAATTACAGAATTCGAAGCTTTAATCAAAATTTTAGCTATATTTCATTAACTTCTATTAAAATTTTTATCAAATCTTTTGTCAAACCATCCCTCAAGTATTGGATCTGCAGAAATGCATCATTTTTTTTAATAAATCGATGCTATTTAATTTTTAATGTTATTGTTTACAAAACAATTTTATAATTTATATTGATGAAATATTTTACAATAAGTCAAGGGAAGAGTTGTTTCAAAAAGTAAGGTACAATTAGTCGAGTCATGAAAGTGTCATTGAAGTTCAAAACGCTTCTCAATCATCACTCAACTATAAAAGTTTCTTTATATACACCGCTCGTTACACTTTCATTCTTTGCATTTGATGGATCTGCCTACGTGGTTGATTAAATTACCACTTGATTGATTCTTTGCTTTTGATGGATCTGCCTACGTGGTTGATGAAATTACCACTTGACAATGTTCCGTCAATTTCTGCCAACTTCTAAGGGAGATCATTTGAGTGTCAAAAAACGTGTTGACATGACTGTTGAAAAATAAAGATGACATCAAATTATTATGATGCCAATATGTTGAAGAAAATACGAGATTATAGGCCCAAAGTGAAGTAATTGATCACAAGAACAAAATAATTTACGAAGTAAAGGAGATTTCACTAAAATATAAAGAAATAATACAAAAATTTTGTATTTACAATTTAACTTAATTTAAAATACAACGAAGAGTTAAATATAAATGGGAGATATTTTAAGCCCTAAAAGTAAAGTTATAGATGGAAATGAATGCTCAAAGTGAGTCAAAACGTGAAAATGGGCCCACGCCAGACGAGCTGCAACTCGCTAAGAGGGAGCCAAGCTGACGGCGTTAGAGTTGCTTGAGCCAGGCTTTTGACAATGTCGCTCGGGTTGTAGGCTAGCAACTAGCTAGTAGAAAATTGCCAAAAATTTCTCAATTGTCCATATTCTGACATCTTCAAATTCAATGCAAATTATAACTCCCAGTTGAGCTTTCAAATAGAATTTCAACTAAAATTTACCAATTAAACTTCGAATAAGATTCTAAATAAAATTCAGATTACACCTTAATTCTAACAAACTATACATTGACATGAACTTCACTGAAGTGAGTTAACTTCAAAGATTCTTCACGTGGAGACAAATTCTACTTTAAGGAATAACATTCAACTCTTACACAAAAATACAAACGAAATTCTCCATTGAAATTTCTAACTAAAAATATTCTGCAAAACTCTGCCACCCAATTAGGGCAAAACTTAATAACCAAGGATTAACAAAATTCTTAGCATTGAGCTTTGACATCGCCAAACAAGGCATAAACAAGCTTTGAAACAGAATCACTACAACTAAATGCATAAAAAGAAGAATTTTGGCTATAATCAACACCATTAACCACATTCAAACCATAAACAACTAAATCAGCAACATTGTACCTATGGAGGCTTATGATAAAAAAAAAAAGGGTTTGTTATTAGCAACTGAATACAATATCACCACCAATAATATTGGCAAAGTGGCATTACCCATAATTTCTAAATTCAATCGAGATGTATTTTTCAAAAATGACCCAAAACTAGACTCCAACGGTGCATAATGCAACTCCAAATCCATTCAAGTTCTTAAAATACGCTGATTGATCAAAGATGGTGAATTGGGGTTGGGTCGTGTATGATAGTGCTAGCGGTGGTAATAAGGTGGTACAATGTTCGATTGGTGCCGATGGTGACTTGGGGGTTGGGTCATGTGGGATAAAGAGTATTTGTGACTAATTATTTGAGTGATTGTGATCAATAAATTGATTAATTTATAATCAATAAATAATATGTGATAGATAAAATAGATAATATGTGACCATAAATAATATGTGACCTAAAAAATATGACATCGCGACTAAATTTGTAATCGTGACTAATAATTTGTTAAGTATTGACCAATTATTTTGATAATTTGTGATCGTGAAATAAGTTGTGATATATAAAATTTATGATTTGTGATTAATAAATAATATGTGACCTACTAATCCATAATTTATAATAGATAATGAATTTGAACTCATAAAATTTTTGATTTGTAATGAATTGATTTAATAATTTATGACCGATATATAAGTTGATCTACAAAATTTGTTATTTGTCATCGTGATGTTCGGTAATTGTGACCTTAATATATTTAATTATGATCTTATTTTTGAAATTTTGAACATAAATTTCTTATGAAATTGTCTCTCTCAAATACACTAATATGTATCAATCCCGCTACATTACCCGAACTGGTTGACTTAAGGTTGGACAGGATGATGTGGCAACCAGGTGGCAACACGGTAGCGATGACGTGGCTGAAAATGTTTACAATTTTGAAAATGAAATGCATGCTAAAATAAATCGACCCGGCCCAAAGTCTAAACCCGTTTCACCCCCACCATCTCTAAACGTAAGAAAACAAAATATATTTCCCCCCTTTTGAAACCCTAAAAATCGCATGCTTCCCAACTTCACCTCCTTCTCCATTAGCCCATCTTCTCCAATGGCGCAAATCCAAGCTTACAACGAGAGGTAAGAATTATTGAGTTTGCCATAGCTGTAGAAGTAAGGCACATTTTTTTTTGCGGAATGCCCAAACAAACGCCTCTGTCGTTGTTGTAATCGTGGCTTCCTGAAGTGTTTTGAAGTGGAGAAAAAAATGAAGAACCAAGGTAGACTCTTCAATACTTGTCGCGTGAACTGTAGATTTTGGAATTGGGTTGAAGCGGGTGAAACGAGTGGTGTAGCAAGGTCCATAAATGTTGCGAACGCAATAGCTGAAGATTTATCGGGCTTGTTGAAATCACGATGCCGCCTAACTGATGAAGAAGAAGTTGAGATATTTGTGACCGTGAAAATACGGAATGGAAGATGAAGTGAGATTTAGAGGGTTGAATGAAGTTGTAGTGTCATGGATGTCAATAGAAATGAGTCGTAGTTAGGAATGTAGATTGATTCAGGTGCTTAACTTCTGTAAATATATGA
>CAIGRK010176956.1:0-11722 GCA_903798315.1 Fraxinus greggii | reverse complement strand
AAAACTAAAAACTGGCCAACAGGGAGCTGCCATGTCAGCACCCTGTTCAAAATCTGTCCAAAAAATCTGTACCTGCAGCTTTATTGTAGGTATTAAGCTAAACAGGGTATAAATAAACTGTAAGGAAGAAGACTGCAATATTCTAAGCTTTGGCCAGGCAGAATGAAGCTAACAATGATGAGTCCAGATAGTCATAGAAACTTGGACTCCATGCCAGTGTCAGATCATGGTTTTCCGGAGTTGGATAATAATGCTTGATATTTGACTATTTTGAATTGAATCAAATATTCTAAAATTAATTCATTTAAGCATGTGGATCTTTAGTTAGGTCATTATCTGACAAGTGTACAGTGGTTGAACCAGCTTTATTACTAGATGAAATCAATTTCAATAATTCTTAGTCTTTTCCAATCAAATGTTTCTCAAATTCTAGATTATGAAGTAATCTTTTCCAGTAATACAAACTACATTTCCAAAATTTTCGTTTGACTATGATTTTATTATGTTTAGATTGCTTATTCTTACTGTTGACTCCAACATCTTAAAATAGCACTATAGGACTTCAAAAAAATCTCAAAATAATGCGCAACACTCGTTTACAATGACTAGTATTTTTAAAAGGACTAGTATCATACACATTATAATTCTGCAGCATGCATGCACAATGCTTAACCACGCTTTTGAATTTAAAGCTGAACATGGAAAAACTTGAAACTTTTGTATATAGCTTTGTTTTTCTGTTTGATTTATTTTCATATTTCCTTTTAGTTAATATGTGTTTCAGTAATGTTTAATGAATGTCCTGTTATTACTTGTGCCTTATGCCCACAAACAGGAACTTCCAGAATAAATTTTCCTTACAATAGTTGTATTTAATATTTATTGATTTGTGTTTTCTTCATGTTAGCTTTGTTAGTAAACATTTGGGCCGATCTTTTTCAAATAAGAAGCTTCAGATTTCTCACAGTAACCAAGTGATCCAAACTTGTTCTGTTTTGTAAACAGTTTGTTATAATTTAAGTTATACTTGCTGGTTTTTATTGGTAAACAGTTCGATAGTTTCTTCTGTGTCAAAGTTAGATAAAAATCCTTGATCAAGCTAAAACATCTTAGTGGTTTTAGCAAATTTTGAAACAATTAGCTAATGAGGGGAAAAAATTGGATACAATTTAGTGATTTACTGATGAATAAAATACAAATTCTTCAAAAGATTGACAAACTGTTCCATGACAAGGTGAATATGATATGTGTTTTCTGTGAGGAATAATAAAACTACTCGTGATATTTAGGCCGTCAGATATACCCTAAAGGGCCTAAACGTTGTTTCATTGTTTTCAATCATAAACTTCCCTTCGTTCTTAAGTACTGTTTTTACCTGTAATATGATTCTATTATTTATGACTTCTTAGGATAACAATTTTCATAGCTGTCTTCTCACCTTTCGAAGTTTATTTGTCATTTTTTATGAAATTTCTTTGGGATATCGCAGTTGTAGTAAAAAATATATCTATCTGTGCCATCTTTATGATTGGTTTGAATCAGTTCTGTCATTGCATCATCAGACCCTCAATCTCTAAAAACTAATTACCTTTATCATATATTTGTGTAATATATCCCTTGCGGCCATGCCTTTAAATTCATAGTTGCGGTAGTGAAAAGAGAAGGGGGAATTATTAGTAATATATGCTAAGAGATGCAGCATAAAGGGAGATGTGAGAAAGTGCAACACACGGAGAAGATGGGATTTAGTAATCTAATTTTACTTAGTAATCTAATTTTACATATACTTATTGCAGATAAGTGCTTCGCAAACTACTGTTTCGAGGTCCCTCTCAGCGCCTGGGAGGAATTTCGTTATTGTAAGGTCATCATCTTTTGCTGCTCGTGAAAATCATGCTCCAGATGCTGGCAGCGGTATGTCACATGCATATGTATTTGGTGATCTGGTTTCCTCTTCATCTCTCTTTGATCACTGGTCAAACTTTTATGAAACTTGACTGAATCACGTCATTATCCTAATTGGCATTTCCCTAATTCTAATCAGAAAAATATATCTGAATGANACTGTTTCGAGGTCCCTCTCAGTGCCAGGGAGGAATTTCGTTATTGTAAGGTCATCATCTTTTGCTGCTCGTGAAAATCATGCTCCAGATGCTGGCAGCGGTATGTCACATGCATATGTATTTGGTGATCTGGTTTCCTCTTCATCTCTCTTTGATCACTGGTCAAACTTTTATGAAACTTGACTGAATCACGTCATTATCCTAATTGGCATTTCCCTAATTCTAATCAGAAAAATATATCTGAATGACAGCTCATGCTAGTTGTTAGTCCTACTTCATGTTTTTTTATTTTTATATATATGTATACACGTCTTACGTCTATGCTACAGTAAGAAAGAAAGTACGTTGAGATTACGAAGTCACCTAGTCGAACTATAAAGAAAGAGAGCCTAAGGTTACAAAGTAAGGTCAGCTTATGAAGTAAGGCTAAGGCTAAGGTTACGAATTAAGGAAAGTTCAGCTTATGAAATCGCTGTCGTTAAGATAATTAAGTAGTAGTGAGCCGTTAGTACAGAGTTGTGTCAGCTATGGATATAGACTAGGCTAAGTGATAGACTTCATCTCTTCTATATTCGTGTGTGTGTGCACGCGCTATCTCTAAGGGTATACTAAGCCTAGGTTTTTGAAGGTTTTGATATGTTGGATCGAGTATGTGTTGTCATCTAGACCTGCACTTTCTATAGCAATGTATGACAAAGTTTGGCTGAATGATTTTCTCATTTGAAGGTTTTTCCATTAAATAGAAATTGTCTACATCCTAACTATGATAGCAAGGCTAATTACAATAATTTACAATCAATTATATAGGTATTTATGGTAGATGCAATCTCTGTAATCATTGTCATTCTTCACTCTCATTGATATCCCCCTCAAATTGATGATGGACAATCAAGAAGCATCAATTTGCTACCATTAAGATAATTAATTATGTAGTAGACTTCGCCTATTCTATATTTGAGTGTGTGTGTGTGTGTGTGTGTGTGTAGTAGATGCAATCTCTGTAATCATTGTCATTCTTCACTCTCATTGATATCCCCCTCAAATTGATGATGGGCGATCAAGAAGCATTAATTTGTTACCATTAAGATAATCAATTATGTAGTATACTTCGCCTATCTATATTTGAGTGTGTGTGTGTGTGTGTACGCGAGGGTGCGCATACGAGGCTCTAAGGGTATACTAAGCCAAGGTTTTTGAAGGTTTTGATATGCTGGATCGAGAATATGTTGTCACCTAAACGTGCATTTTCTATAGCAATGTAAACCGCAATTTGGATAACTTACTTTTCTTACTTCTAAGTGAGAAAAGTTACTTTGTCGACTGTTACTCTTACAAGTTACTTATAGAAAAATGGTATTGACTTTGACCAACTTGACCGATAAAAAAGGTAGATTTATGTTAAAACAAACTCGGTTACTTGTAAGTGAACTTTAAAGTTTAGACAAACATGCTTTTATTCTTGTAAACCAATATTATTGACTTGTAAATAATATGAAACTAAATATAAGTCTGAAATAGCTCGTTATAATTTTGAATAATTGGATTTTCATAAATTTTATCTTGTTACATTTGCTTTGGCCTTTGTGGCATATTAGATCAAATAATTCCTGATCCTGCCCATGAGGATCAAGAGATTCCTGAAGAAGAAGCTGTCTGCAGGATCTGTCTCGATACCTGTGAAGAAAGAAATACACTCAAGATGGAATGCAGCTGTAAAGGTGCACTCCGACTCGTACATGAAGATTGTGCAATCAAATGGTTTAGCATCAAAGGAAACAAATTATGTGACGTATGTGGAAAAGAAGTTTCAAATTTACCTGTGACTTTGCTTAGGGTACCAAATGCTACTCAAAGAGAGAGAAGGGAGCAGAATCAACAAGGTCTGAATGCGATAAGGTGATTTATTTTTTTTTAATATTCTTTGTTTTTTATTCAACATCCGAATTCATTGATAGGATTGTACTCCTATATTTAAGATTGATTATGTAACAATTCATTAAGCCTAAATTCTAAGTTGGTATTCGAGTGTTTTTAATCTTTCTCGGGTTAAGCTCACAATAAAATTCGTTTTCCACGTTGAATCCTTTGGCGACCCTCTACTCTTGCTCCGTCGAACCTTTACCGTAAATCGCTCCATTGACCCTCTACCCTCTCAATGGATACGACGATCTCTACCCTCTATCTCGCTCTAAAAATTAGGTTTTGAAAATTGGGGATATTAAAATTAGGGTTGATTTCAATTGCATGTCCTAAATTCAAATTTTTGAAAAAATCGTAAATAGAAAAGCTAACCAAGAGCCTCCCAAAGTAGGGGGGGAAAAAAAGACTCACCGAGCTTCTGCTCGTCAATAACAGGTTGCACAACTCTCTATTCCGGTGACCTAGGATCGACGCCTCTTCTTTTGTGCAAGTGTGGCCTAGGCGACCTCTCTTCCTTGTTCGCGAGGCTCCTACAATGAGCACGGGTCTTGTGGTTTTTTGAGGTGTGCGAGGCTTCAGTTTATATCTCTATTACAAACCTAAAATTATCGGACCTTCTCCTTAGGGTGGCCTATTTGGATACTGGTTATTTGGGCTACTTGGGTTTCCTCTTTGAATTGGACTCTCTCAGGTTTTTCTTTTTGTGCAAGTTAGTCCCCGGGGTTTTAGAATCTTGCATACCAGTCCTAAAATTTCAATTATTTGAATATTGTTCCTTAAAATTTTAGAATCTTGCATATTCATGCTTAAACTTTCAATTGGAGCAAGTTACCCCTTTCTGGTGCCCTTACTGTTGTAAGATACCCTTCAGCGACCTTTTTCAGAGTTGCACGACCTGTAATCTTAAGCTTTGGAGGTCTGACACATTGAGGATCTTCCTAAGTTGATATTCTTTGATTCTTCATTATGTTGCTGCCAATAGGCCTAATAAAGGCGATAAGACCATTTCTAACAACTGTGTGTCTTCTTGTCTGACTACTCACGACACTACTTCACCTATTCATATTAAATTGGATGGTACTTACTATCGTGAGTGGTCTAAATTATGGAGATGCATATTATTGGTTGAAACAAAATAGGCTATTTCAGAGGACAAAAGGTTGTATTGCTCGGGAATGATCCGAGTTATAATGAATGGGAGGCTGAAGATTCTTTAGTCAAGTCTTGACGGGATGCACTAAAAGGGAGCTATCTTGATTTTTTGACTCTTCACAGTCGTCATTCAATCGTGTCAAGATGGTTGCCTTCTTGTTGAATATTATAATGTTCAATCGTGTCAAGATGGTTGCCTTCTTGTTGAATATTATAATGAACTTAACTCCATATTAATCTAACATAATATCGGAGGCCTAATGATATGACTTGTGCAGCCGATATTGAGAAGCAGAGAAAGCGTACTGTTGAAGATCTGGTATATATGTTTCTTGCATGTCTTGATCACAACTTGGATCAAGTTAGTAGTCGTGTTTTGGCTTCCTCCCTGTCCCCTCTCCCAAGTCTGGAAGAGACCTTACTCACTAGTAGGCCGTGAATTACTTATACAAGTTACTATGGGTATAGAGGTCGTCTATTATGCTTCAGCTTTGGCTATCTAGAAGAATAACTCACGACTAGCTACTTCAGCGTACGTGGCCCTGCACGCGTAGTCATGACACTACACATACAGTTGATGTTTACTGGAAACTTCGTAGTTACCTGGAGTGGTTAAAAAATAAACAAGTTGAAAAGAAGAAAATCTAGTCAGGTTGCTACCGCTGATGCCTCTTTGTCTTCTGCTTCTCATGAAGTAAACTTTCATGTAGGACAATCCAACCAAGATGATTATTTGAATTGGTAGAGAACAGGATGCTTTTACTACTTGGAGTTGCAATCAGAGTTGAGCAACAGTTTTCAATTGGAATAGAAAAGTTAGAAATAGGAAGTATGTATTTCCTTGTATATTATATCTTAGTCTAGTAACAATTAATATTTTAACTTTTAGTTATAGGATTTTATAATCTCTTCCTTTTTCTTTTTCTTCTACTGATTTAAGATTGTACTCACATATATAGGATTGATTGAGCATGTAATAATTCATTCAGCCTAGATTCCAACTATGTGTTGTCTGAAATATGTTTTTGTCATTGTTCCAATCAAAAAGAACTAAAAGTGAAATAAATAAATAAATAAAAATACTGGTTCGACCTTTAGTTCATCCCCTTGGAATCTGAAATGGTTATTTGGCTTATATAGTTTATTCTATACAGTTATCTTGCTTTTATCATGTATCTCGGGGACATTGGTAAAAAGTTGTTTGCTTGAACTCAATTATTTTCTGGGTAATCTACAGTCAGCTGTGAGAAAGAGGCATTCCAATGGGCGGTACCAATGCTTTATATTGTTGCTTTCTATTCTATTTATCTCGTTCTGAGATTCATCACTGCTGTCGTAAGAATTGAAGTATCAGGTTGAGAGTAGACTAGAAATCTGATAGTGCTCTGTGTTTCAACTCTCGTGGCTTTCTTTATTTTATCTCTTTTGTGTTTCTTTTCTTCATATGTTTAAATTGAACATACAAATATTGTTTTTTGCATTTTTTCCAGCACTTGGCAAGACTTTGTGGTGCTCGTCTTGATAAGCACAATTTGCTATTTCTTCTTCCTTGAACAGCTACTTGTAAGTTTTCAGGCAATGGAATGCTGGTAAATTGGTTCATCTTTTAAATGCTTACATTTTTCAGGCAACTTTATCGTTTTATTTGTGTCCTTTCATTTGCAGATCGACGAGATGAAAAATCAGGCACTTATCATTGCTGCACCGTTCTCTTTTACTATAGCTCTTACAGCCTCGATTTTTGCAGTTATCTTAGGTATGACATAGCTCGTAACGACATGTTTAGTACGTTGTAGTGGACAGTATTGCTCACAGTAACATACAAGATTAGGTTGTTTTTATTCTTTACTCCATCCAGTATTGTCCAGGCTAGCATGATAAACATTAAAATTTAAAGTGATTCATACTTGATGCTATTGTCTTACAATGAGTTTGTTTATATGCAGCAATTAAAGAGTACATATGGACTTATGCAGCTCTTGAATTTGCACTTGTGGCCATGACTCTCCATCTTTTATATGCAATGGTGAGATGCTGCTAAATACTATAATAAAATAGTCACCTTCTGTCTAATTGCTATAGCATAATTTACTCTCATTTGAAAAATCAAATGATCTGCCCTTTTTTTTCTTTTTTACACTTTCACGATTTAATGGTTAGCCTTGTGTTCTCGCTGAGCAGAAGTATTTGATCATCAAATTCATGGTGGCTAAGTGAAATTTATGATACTATTTTGAGTAATGCTATTCTTCATTAGTTGTGATCATCAGGTGGCAATGGACCCCCGATTCATTGTCCAATGGAGTTGTGATGCATTTGAATAATTGGATAAATATTTTAGGGGGCCACGGCTACCTGGACCGGTAAACTAATGAGGAATAGCTTTGTTTTTCTATTTTATTACAGACATTAACCTATCCAAACATGTTTCTGGAAAAGAAAATTAATTAAAAGTTTTGACTTACTTTTAAGTTTCGACCTTTCCAAACATTATGTAAAATCATCCTTTTAGCTCACAAGAACCTATTTTAGGAATGCGGTCCTAGCCTATGGGACTAAAATTATCTGGCCCGGCATGGCATGGCCTGGGTTGTGATGGGTCTAAGGGCTTTAACCCTTTTTTCTTTTTTTACCGGCAGACATGGTCTGGCTTTGCCGCCTGGCACTGGCCCTGCTCCTGGACGGTCTGACTTAACCCCCTACTCACGTACCTCTCGAGTAGTCTGGCAATGTTTGTCTTCTGAGTGCGTGTTTTGAAAGCCAAGCCTTTCTATGATCACGATTGCTTTACTGAAAATATTCCCATTCTGTTTGATCTTGCAGCTTCATTTACCACCTGTTTATGCGATCCTGCTATCGACTGTCTTAGGATTTGGAGCGGCTATGAGTCTCAACTCTTTGTATATTCGTTACTTTTCCTGGCGGGTTCAAGTTGCTGAAAACTCTAACCTGGTATAATTGTATACCAGAGAGAGATGAGATTCATGAAGTATTAGTTGCTCGACCGCAAAGATACAGAAACTGAGATGCATATTTAATAAGCTTTGCCTAATGTCAATTTGTTAGAATCATCCAAGGGCTGGAGCGGAAGTTCAAATCGACTCATTGATGAAAAGAGTCTATGACTGTTTATGGAGAGTTCTTGCCAACAGTTGCAATGTGAAGATGGTACTCAGCCGGCTAATGGAGATTACTTTATTGACATTAATAATATTATTATCAGTAGCAGGTGCTGTTTATTTTGCCATGATTTGAATTGCGAAGTGTAATGCTTTGGCCTTTTGGCTCGTTGTAGAGACGTGTGTGGAGCAATCCTTTTTCTGTAGCATGAATTGATCTTCTCGAAATCATGAAGATCTTTTTAAGATTTATTAGCTCTTGCATCTGCTTCAAGATCTCATAATTTCAAGAAAGAGATGTACGTACAGCGGATGGAGTCGTGCTTTTAGACAGAGGCTCAACGTGACCTGTGTAGAGAATGAGGTGCAGCATCGGCCATGGCAGGCCAAATGGCCCAAAACGAACACACTTTTCAAATTGTCCTGGAGATCCAGACCCAACACGGCTCAATAAAATACAGAAAAATTCATATATGCCCCGATACAAAATACTAATTCCCAGTTTACCGTGTGGGGGTGATGTTCTCAAAAAAATAATAATTACAGTATTAATTACTCTTAAACTAACTTCCAAAAATATAACCCAAACGGCATTTTGTAACTGAAAGAATTTGAATTCAGCCAAATTTCACGTTCTGCATTTAATGACTATTCCAAAATCAGACATGAATTCAAAAAATGAGTATTGGAGAATGTCAATTCTTTGGCACGGATTATATTTTGAAACGTCATCGGTAACTAAAGGAATTTGAATTCAGCAGAATTCTTGTTTTGCATTGAATGATTATTCCAAAATCAGACACGAACTCGGAAAAAAAATGTATTGGAGAATGAATAAGGCTGATCAACATATTTAGCATAGCCATTTGGCAAAGAGACTTGGAGTTATATAATCACCATGCTTTTCTTTCCTGTGTACTAATTCCACAGTGGAAAACTTATGCTCAACAAGAAGTGAAATTGTGGCACACTTGCTAAGGCGATTCTCATAAGCTGGAATGCTCAACTCCCTTATGTTTGGGTCCTTGTATTCGTCTATGCTCACCACATTGCCTATAACATATTTCTCAGGAGTTGGAGCGAAGCCAAAACTTGAGATTTCCACATCCTCAATGCTTAGAAACTAAGTCAAACTTGTTTCTAGATCATCCACGAAAAGATCACTTGCAATGTAATGAGCCGAATTAGGAGGATCAGTTCATTCGCTAATGCTGGTTATATCCGAGGACCTGGTGTAACATGATGTTACTATAATAGCAATATCAACTATATATATTGTAATTGCAAAAGATTTAAGAAAACCAAATATTGGAGATAAACGGATTGGACAAACAAGCATTAAAAATTATTCGAAAACTGCCATAAAAATTCTACTCACATTAATAACATGTCAAACCTGCAAAATTCATTCTCCTATATATTAAGAAACGAGATTCAAGATTTCACAACTTGAACTGTCATTTAAAGCACCAAAATTGACAAAAGATATAGTACCACGCGGCGACATGATTACATTTACATTGCACCATTTTCCAAAAAAATAATGTTGCATACAAGTGAACATAACAAAACACTGGACATAAAAGAGCTGACTAATAAGACAAAATAATGTTATCCTAATCTGCATACAAAAAAACCTCACACCAAATAGCCTATCATTATCTACTTCATTCTGCTATCCCTACTCGATCACTAGTAGGGTTCAACTTCCTATCCCGCTTCACACTACGAGGTACAAGGTCAAAATCAATATCATATGCTTCAATCCTCTTCTCGCATCCGTGTTTGAATAGATGACAGGACAAGTGAAATCGAGCTTTGATTGGATCAAAGTTCATGCCCATTCCATCCAGTTTCCCATTAACAATGTACTTAACATGCTTTATCAAAAATAACCCACAACCATGATTGCAATTCACAAGAAAAAAGTATTATATCATTAAAACTGTAAATTGTGGTTCATACTCACATTTGAACGAGCTAATACAACACATCAAGAGGCTACAAAGATGTGGTGTAATATCCGATAGTGTTTTTTGGGATTTGTGAGAAACGAATGGTTGGGGATGAATTGCTCTTTAAATGTAGAAAGGCACCATTTAGTGGGATTGAGATTTTGGTTGTGTGATAAAAGTAGTGTTTTGGGGAGTAATATTGCTACCGAAATTATTGCTTGTATTATTTAGTTAGACATTGCATTTTTATTTTTACTATAATTTTACAGTAAATATAGGAAAAAAAATGTCAACAAGTAATATTTGAAATTTATTAAAATAATAGTTCTGTGGTGTAATTTCCCCCCAATAAAATACGCATAAGTCTATTAACGTATTTACTTCTCTTTTTCTCTCTATTTTATAACAAATCGTTTTTAAAAAAAAAATAAAAACTATTGTTATATATATATATATAATTTTTATTTTTATTTATTATTATTTTTTTGATCCCCGCCTCCTCTTCCCCCACCCCCAAACTCTCTCCTCATATTACTCAGTCTATCCGAAATAAAGTTTCTATTCTCCTCACTTCTAAGGGTAGGCTCTTTAAATCAAATATCACTATATTCCTCTCTTTGTAAACATAACCGGCAACGGATCCTTCTTTTCCTCCGGCGCATACCCTGTTTTGACCCCGAAAAATGATTCGACACGTGGCCAACAGAATTATACTCCACGTAAACTCCTTCATGCGCACGATAGCACACCGTTAGTCACTCCTATCCTTTTCCAGTGGGGGAGAAGCGGCCGCGAGCACTCCAACGATCAAGTTAGTGTTTCAGACAACCGGAAAGTAGTGCCCGACGGTGAAGTAGCCTTCGGGACGTGGTTGAGAATGTGTGTAAATATAGTGAAAGGCTCTTTAGAGTTAAGTGTGGAGGTATTTATACTAGAGAAAAGAATAGGAGAATCATTGGATGAGAGGACACGTGGCTTCGTATTCCCGGGTGGGTCATCCTTTCATAGGCGTAAATCTGTCAATCCATAGGTTGACGGGTATTAAATGATTTCTGACATAGCAACTGAGTTAACCGTTTATAGCCTGCCACACGTCCTATCAATCAGTCAAGGACTTGACTTTGGAGAGATCTCCTCATAAAGGATCTTGGTAAAGATGTGGCGAGGCAGATTGTGAAGTGAAATGAATGCAGAGTGCGGGGCATTTGCATTCGTCGTGAATAGCAGATGAGTTTGGCTTTTCAACCAAGTGGGACAATAGCGTTTCAGTTCGAAGTAATAGAATCATTTCGTCCAACATGAATTCAATTCGTCTGCCACATGACAACACGAGATCAGTTCGTCCAACACGCGATGGATGTGGTGGATGGACGAGATGGAAGGCCTCCGAAGGCCCGTAGCAACTTGGTTTCTCTCTATCTCTCGTCATTAGATTCCAACCGCCGTTGCTCTTCCATAAATAATAGAGGAATTACAGACCCAAAAAATGAGTCATTCCCCCCCACCCCTCCCC